>JAEQBH010006994.1:0-127894 GCA_016808115.1 Tetrastigma voinierianum
TACCTTTTGATTTGTGTGTTATTGCCTATCTAAGATGGTCTTGTGGAAAATCGACATCGGCACATGTACACTATGGGTCATCGCGACATTGCATTTAGTGACCATGCCACTCAGCTCACCTCGATGTGTTGATAGCCTATGGAATGAATTGTGGAAAATCACTTACACCAGCACACGTACACTATAGCCTTAACATTGCATTAGTAGACTGCGGCACTAGCCTACCCCTGCACGTGTGCGCTTGGATTTAACATTTACACATGTGCACTTCGTGGCCGGATGAATCCATGGGACTAAGGTGGCACTAGCCTACCTTTAGATATTTGTTGAAAATTTCATCAATGATTCTCAGATGATCAAGGTTGTCGGGACCAAGTATATTTTTGTGAGATGCTATGGCTCCCCGATTTATTGGTCAGTAAGGACTACTTTTATTTATTTATCATGGATCGGACGGGCATGATAAAAACTAAAACCCTCTTTTCCTAAATCAGCCAAATATTACTTTACTTCTAACTCCCCTCACTCTTAGATCCCTTCCGAGCTAGAATAGTTATGGAACCTGACTCACACTCTTAAAAGGTCAGATAATCTTGGAAAAGATATACCTAGGACCCCATTAGCTAAAAGCCTATCGTGGTTCATCTAACTAGTACATTTGTACCACCCTCCAACTTGCTAAGTGTGAGGCTTACCCATCACTGGGTGCAATTTTATGATGTAAAAGTCCAATTCTTTAGAGAAATCTTGCATTTGAATGCACCATACAAAGCCCACTTTCACATTCCAATTTAGCAATAGGCTTATTTCTAAATCTTAAAGTGATTATGATACCCTCTCATGACCTTGTCTAGGTGCCTGCTTAGGAAATATGTGTGCCTAGTGGCCTAGACGCCTACCTTATTCACTCAAATATTTCCGTCCCTATTTCCCTAATTTGATGTGGTCAAGAAGTCTTCCTAGGGAAATCAGTAGGGAATCTTGAAGAAGTTTATGTTTTTGAGGTGAAGTGGCCAAAGGCCAATTTTACTGCCTCAAATCCTAAATTGGAACTGATATCATACCTACAATGGTCAAGGGACCAACCCATGGGAATCGAGGTGGGGTAATTTTTTCGGGAGAAATCATGAATGTGAGGAAATCGCGGACAAAAAGTCCATCCATTCAGACTATTTGTACCTATTTCTCTTAACACCAAATAGTCTTGGGACATACTTATGGGATTTTAAAATCAAGAGGCAACAAGAACAATATTGAGAAATTAGGTGTACTGCGAATGCAAAGGCCAAGAAGCCACTCTTATCACTAGGTCATCCCATATTTCCATCCAAAAAGTGGTCATGGAACCTACTTTGAGAATTGATGACACAAATGCTGGGCCCTAGGGAAAACCTTTGTCTGGGGGATCGGTCAGGATCGCAGTGCCTACTTAACCTCCAACCATGATCACATCTACTTCCCCAGTTTAAGGTGGCCATGGACCATTCACGTAATTACAAGAGGTACAACCTTAGAACAGATGTAAAGGATGAAACAAAGGACTATAGTCCTACTGACTTTCCCCATGTCTGAAGACTGCTTTCAACCTCAAAGTGGCTATGAGACCCACTTTATACCATCCTCTAGGTTACATAGAGTCACAGTAAGACTCCTCATTCCAATGTCGGAGGATCATAGAGTTTGTTGTCTGAAGCACCTCCTTCCAATTTTAAAGCTTACTGATAAGAATCTCGAGAAAGATGGAAATGGCACCTGAAGGTGCTCTACCACCCTGAATCTCTAAAGATAAACTATACAAACCCTCTTCCTTTACGGGGCAAAAGTATTCGATCATCGTCATCTAGCTTTCCCTTCTCCCATGTCCGATATCAAAGTTCCTAGCAAATGAACATGAAACTGCAGTTATACTTTCCAATTTGGGAAAGGACGAGAACAGTTCCTATCGAGGTCAATCCTACCTGCTTAAGGATGTCTCGATACGTCTCAAACTCTATGAACAGATATCCTGAGCAACCCATACAGGCATAGAAAAAAAGGAGCAATGACCTCGAGCATGTTAAAGTTCTTTGGTACAATACAAGAAAGCAGAATGTACAATCTCCTATGAGATCATCGAGCAGAGAAACCGTCATCCCATAGACCATGTAAATGTGTTGACCGCAAGACACCATTCCTCATCCAGAAAAAAGATAAAAGTTATTGTTCCGCGGATAGCCAACTCTATTGTCTATGACTGTGCCAGGTGGGACGTTATCAAAAGATCCATGTTGGAAAAAATTTGTATGATGGTTTCTCTGAGCAACGATCAACACAAATTTGGGAGACCACTTATCCTTGAGGAACTTACAAGCCTCAATAATCTGATCGAGCTTGATGTTCAAAACTTGATTGAACTGGAACTCACAAACTCCATCCCTGAATATGATAACTTGTTTATGCTTTCTTGCGCTTGGCAAGAACAGTAGCAAAAGCCTACTTTCCTTTCAACCCATAAGCTGGTACATATTTTCCCCAATTTTAAAGAGGTCAAGAAACCTACTTTATTTATTCATAAAACATTTAAGGTATAACAAGTGTGACATTGAGGAATATAAAAGGTTTGTCAAAACAACTCATTTTTACCACTCAGTAACTACTAGAATATTTCTCGATTAATGCCCAAAAAGTGCAATTTTCAACCCTATAATATAGGTTTCAGTGCTTTTCATGCATTAATCATGTCATTTATGCCAATTGAAGTGTTCAAGTCTTCTAGTAGCACTTATGCCATTTAGAGAGTATTTGGCTGTTTTATGTGTTTTTACGACTTTAGTTCAATATCGGATGTATGATGAATCATGTAGTTTGAACTCAAGTGTCATTTATTAACCACAAGAATCAATGAAAACCAAGTGTGTTTATGGAAATCATGCATAGAGACGTAGCTAATGCATGAAGATCAAATCTCAGAAGCAGAATTTTCGCTAAGATTACAAATTACTGGGATCGCGAAAATTCGAACTTTATTGTGAAAATTTCAATCTAGCGAAATTACCACCTTCGTTTTGAGATCAGTATTTTCGCTAGGAACCTGTTCCTAGCTTAAATTTCATGATTTCACATCACGAAAAATTCTCACTGTTAGCGAAATTCGCTAGCTAGCTAAATTGCCAAGCCTAGCTTAAAATTCTCTATTTTCACATAAATCAGATTTACTAGCTTAAAAATCTTCATCTCTACAGAATAAATTCATCAATGTGCCATGTTTTTGTAACACGCCAACCGACTTTTAAATTTCTGTATGTATTACTTCTCGGTCTCCTTAATCTCTAGCCAAATTGTTAGGTTTTTTGGTGCATTTTCGTATTGAGGGTGGCTCATATATAAACCCCCTCTCTTTTGTAATCAATGTAGAATTTTGGGAAGCAACAATTGGGGGAGAGAAGAATTTGTGTTTTCATTTTTGTAAATAAAGTCTCGTATTTTAGTTGTGGTTTTGCTTTTCTCTTCTTCTCTTCCTTATTTTTCTGATGCTAAACACCCCTAGTGATACAACTCAAGAGATGCTTCTGCTTCCTTTTCTTGAAGAGAGAAGGAAGCTAGCTGTAGTGGGGCATATGGTATTGTTGTCCTCTTGTGTTAAAAGCTGTGTACCGTATTTATGGCCCTCATCTTCAAATTGTGGTCGAATAGCATTTAATGTTATTGATTTGGCCAATACTCTCCATGCTTTTAGGATACAAAGCGTATACTTAATGCTAGATGCACCGTGGTTTTTTAGATGGTCTCTTACATGAGCCACAGATGATATTGAATGCTAGGGTTTCAAACTGAAAAGACCATAGCTTCATGTTACCTCGTGTCGACTCAAATAGGGAGTTGTTTTGGTGGTTAGGTTTGCTAGTTAAACATAGATCCTAAGTGCCTTGGACCATAGGTTGCAATGTCATAACGCGAGGATAAACCCGAGGACACTTGTTTGCCCTAATCCTACCAAGTTAATAAATCTAAATCTTCAAAGTTAACTTTTTCACACTTACTTTCGCTTTGTAATTTCTCACCTCAACCATTTCCAATCGTTAAGCAAATCCAAAAAGTCCAAATAGAAAGCCTTACCTTTTACACTCCTGCAAGCATCATTCTTAGGATGAAACCCATCCCCGTGTTCTAATTTAGACCACTATATCAAGCAAAGAGTCGACCACAGTAGCAGGGAACTTAGGTGTATATAAATTTTGTTGATTTTAGCTCAGCCTATCGTGGCACGAACTATTCCTCATCCAAAGCCGGCCAACGGGACCTATTTTTCTATTATTCCTCATTCCCTACACTAGTTTTTTTTCGCAAAGGTCCATAGTATTTCGAGGTGTCTTCCCATTGATAAACCTTGTGTGGCTCCCTCTACAATAGGGGATAGCTAATAGGCATTTCTAGCAAGATTGGTGAACCTCGAACGGGTCCCTCCCAAATAGGGAGACCATTTCCAATTCTACTTTTAGAACTAGTGGGCAGAACCACCTTCCAAACAAGCTCCCCTTCTTCAAAACTCTTTCTTATGACCCGTATGTTGTAGGCCCGAGCCACCTTCTTTTTCTAGATCATAATGTGATCCAACGCTTGTAATCTCCTCCCATCCAATGCCTCAAGTTCCATCATCATGGCCTCACTGTATTCTTGAGGATTAAGACCATTTTGCATAGATACGCTTAAAGAAGGAACTACCACCTCCATTGGAAGCACTACATCCTGCCCATAGGTTAGAGAGTAAGGACTTACCATTGTAGAACCTCTTTTAGAAGTTCTATAAGCCCATAAGGTCTTAGATGAAATTATGTGTCAATCTCTAGGATTATCCTCCAGCATCTTCTCTAGGATGCTTATCAACACCTTATTAGAAATTATCTAAGTGAATATACAGTAAAGATGACCAACATGTCAAGATGAAAGAGATAAATAATTAATAAGACAGTACATGCAAAGATGAAAGGGGGATAACATACAATGAGGATAAATCAACATGCAATAATGAGTAAGGAAATAAACTAATAAAATCAACAATATTAAAATGAATGAAATATACACCCATAAAATACAATATGTGAAGAAGCAGATATAAAATACGCCATATAACAGAATTCAACATGCCCTAAGAGCAAATCAAGTAAACAATAACAAAGCCATAACAGAGGAATATACAACAACAATGAGATAATATATGTCAATATAAATGGAATGAATATATCATAAGAAGGAAGTGACATATCAAGATAAGTAAAAGAATCAACCAATATAGTCAATAAACTAATGCCTCATATGAATTTAACAGTCAAGCATGTGAATGAGATAACCTATGAAAATCAAAGTTCTAAGTGTGATATCCATAGTCAAGCATGCAAATAGCAATAAAGAAGGTATCCATCAATCGATTAATCAAACATACCATTTTCCCAATTTGTGTTCATTAAGTCAATTCTCACTATCCCTAGTGGATTCATCATTTTTGTGGACTAATAGCACGAAACGTGTATAAAATTATGAATGCCTGCGCACAAGGCATGTGTCATGTATATGTAAGTAATATAATGAAAGCAAGAGTATCACCTAACAAGGATCACTATTAATTAATGATTATAATGTAGCTTAGATTCTATTTGTATCAGATGAAAATCAGAATGGACTTAAATAAGGTGTTTGTTCAAAATTATTTGCATATATATACCCTTTTCAAATAAAAACAACCAACTATGTATTTAATCATTGGGTAATATAATGGTTTTTTTACAAAACCCTAAGTATCGAACCCATTGTGGAAAATTAGTTTATAGATTAAGTACTCTACATTAAAGAATTTACCATCTAATATGTGGACTGACCGGGATGATGATTAACTAAAATTAAAACAAATTAAACTAATCTAACCTTGAAATCAAAGAAATGATTGTAAGTATGAAAGAAATTCCTTAATGATTAATACTAGGGTTGGTTGTCTCCATTGATGGGTTTATGACTTATAATCATAAAATACCGATTAAAATGAATATATCCTCATGCTTACCCAAGGAACCCGATATGAGGTTTACACTTTCATGTCTCCCCTCAATTTCTCACACCTCATTCTTATTCTCCTCACCTTCTAGCTCAAACAACGCGGATACCTATCTGTATAAGGCAATCAATCCTCGGGAACTCTATCGTCTCCTTCGGTCCATGCAATAAAGTTACCCTCGCTATGTTTCGATCGACTCCTTTCGATTTTCCATAATTCACATAAGGTTGAATGATGTCTCTTAATAAAATCCACCTAGTGCTCAGGAGTATCCCTAGTTTCCTAGACTTTCATTAAGTTAAAATTGATTTTAATAATTGTAGACATTAGAGTAAAATCAATTCTAAGTGGGGATGCTTCCATAATTGTCTAGAACCCTTGAGCTCTAGGTCTTAACTTCACCAGTACAACAATTTTAGATAAAACCTAGATAATACGAAATAGGAAACCACACATACAACCTCAACACAAACATATATCATGCAAAACTATTCACAAAAACCATGTTTCACCAATTTCAACAACTAGCCTTAGGGGAGAAATTAGCCACTCATAGCCATCTCAAAACCCAACAATATCATATTTGCACCAAATAAAATACTGGAAGATTAAGAATAAGAGTAGAGTTTAGGGATACAAAACAAATATAAGATCAATCTTGTCCAAAACTCAGCTCCACTGCTACAAGGTATCCCCTAGCAATTGGATCTTCCAATTCAGCTCCAAAAATGAGCTCAAAATCAAGTAAAACTAAAAACCCTAAAAAGAACTAAGCCTGGAGAGAAAACCTTAGAAATAGAGGTACAAGCATCTTCCTCCCAAGCCCCTTGAGGTCTATTACAAAGTATATAGTATATATACCCGTAGGGAAATGGGCCAATGATTGCTTTTTAAAATAGTAGACAGTAGAACGCTGCACTGACAAGTTACGCAAGAAAATACATGCAGTTCTTCTTCCGATGCGATGGCCCTTTGCTCCTCGACAAAGGCAGTCACTTAAGAACCCTCGAGGCAACCCGAGAGTGGTCTTTAGATGGCCTTGCTGGTTCGCCGAGGCGAGTTGCTTCTTCGCCTAGGCGAAGTAGTGCCTTTGAGCATAGATTATTCCTTTTCGCTTTTCAGCTCTTCCTTGTTGATTTTCCATTCATTATCTACAAAGACACATTGGCAGCTGGGATAAGTGTAATATTGACAGAATAGGATGTGGAATCTAGAATTTGCTATGTAAATACATTTAAAAAAACACAATCAAAGTGTGACATACACAGAACTAGCATGCAAATTTCCAAACTACAATGACTCAAGAAAGACAAACAAACTAAAAATCTTAGGGCATAGATTTTACCTAAACAATCCTATATGAACCTCTTAACTAAATCAATCAATGTTTATTTTCTTAAATTGATGGCAACGACGTCAAAAACTTGATATGCGTGATAAGTGTTTATAAAATGTACACCTATGTGTGCAAGTGCACGTGTTGTATCAAGTAATATAATGAAGTATGAGTATTATCCCATGAGGATTAGGTACTAATTATCAAAATTAGAATAGTCCTAACTTTATTTGATGAAAAGGAAATGAAAATAAAACTAGACTAAATAAATCCCAAATCTAAGATTCCAACATGCAAAGTGAAAAGAAAATTGCAAGAAAACCTAGGGTTTTGATTTCATTTAACAAATTCTCATGGTGCAGATTCAAAATGATCCTAATGATGCTCAAATCGTATATTAATGGCAGATTTCAATCAGAAGATAATATGCTATTCTTTCTAGCAATAACACCCAATTCCCTTGGAAAATGTTAGAGACATGTATCTCTACCTCAAACCATCATAACCAAGGATGCATTAAGCATTTAAAATCCACAAAGCCACATGTAACTCACAATTATCTCTATTCTATGATGAAACATGACATTATATTCATGGTCTAACCCACTAATCACTTCTTAGTCCCATAATAAGTCATAAATCATGTTAGTGAAGATCAATCATCATCAAGCATAAAGACTTGAATAAAACATTTAATATATGAAGATTTAAATGCTGATTTATGTAAATCAAAAACCAAACAATATAGTTCAATGTCAAACTACACTAAAACCTCATAGAAATCCAAATTATTCCATAAATAAGAGAAATATAAACCATAAAATATGGAAAGCAATAAAGAGGAGAAGGAATAACCATAACAACAAGGAAGCCTTATTTTCCTCAAATCTCCTTCATAAACTAAAACCAAAAGTTGTGATTTTTCCCCCCAAAAGAGCCTCTCCCTAGGGTATTTCAACCCAAAGGGACTTGTTTTCAAGACCCTAGCATGTTCCTTAAGTAGTCCTCCATCAAATTTAGGCTCAAATGGGCCAAAAATCAACAAATATGAAGTTAGGGCCCGATATCTACGCAGCTACATAAAGTTCCCACCCAACAAGGCACATATGTTGCCTATGGGCCTTGGTACGAAGGTGGACCCTTTTCCAAGACGCCTTCTTCTTGCACTCCAACTTCCAAAGGCCATAACTTTCTCATTCTAACTCCAAATTAGGTTATCTTGGACTCTTTGGAAAGCTCTTGAAGTCTAAAATATGAATATGACCTGGAAAATACTTTAGATGATGTAAAGATCTAATCTACAAAGTGTTCCACTTGGTCACCTTGAGCACTCTTCTCTTCTTCCTTCTGTGGTGCCAACTTGATCATTAAAGTCAAAATTGGCAAATAAGGGTTCTTTTCTATATAAAGTCTATATCTCATTAATAGCAAAGAGGAGCCATTTGTGATCATATTATAGTCAAAGATCAAATATTAAAGAATACGCATGTCAATTTGTCGATTTTTGGGACATTTTCGCTACGCTCCACCCAATAGTTGACCTAATCAAAAAATGAACATTTAGAATAGTGTAACACTTATTCATATCATAAAACTACTAAAAACTAAGCAAACATAGGAGATAATATGAGTATATACCATTTATGGACCCGCATTTTTTTGCTATTAGCGTGTTTTCCAATTAAATGCGGAGAGTTGTTTTTGCAATTTGACAAATCATTTTGTGGGAATTATTTAGAGTCACCACTCATTTTGGTTTTATTTTTTAAAATTGAAAATAAAATAAGAAAGAAAACCGTACGTGTGACTCATAATGGAAAAAGCAAGTATGAGAAAAATCGAGTTTAGGTCCATCAAGTTACTAATCGTAAAGGTACGATGGAAATATAGTACTCCTTTAAGCTCCTAAATGTCGGTCTTACCAACAAACTATGAGGCGTGACTTTCAGTAATCGATAAGTGGATACTAGAGGATATGCAATAACAATACAAGAACACACCATACATATATAAATAAATAAACAGATAAATAAATTAATAAACAAACAAAGTCATGTGAGAAAAATGTGTACCTGGGCGGAATATCGAAAGCACTATTAAGGGTTAGTGTAATAACAAATATATAGAACATTCACAATTAAATTAAAAAATTGGTTGTAAATCACATGCTAAATTATTTATTAAAGGATACATGAGATGTTGTGCTCCACCTAAAGCTCATTTATCTATTACACAAATTAACTCCACAAGATTTCATTTTGTTGGAATTGTAGTGTTAATCATGTGATTGGAATTTTGAAAACTGATTTGAAATTAAAGCTTTGAAATTGAAAATTTAGAGTTTTGGATTGATTTGAAATTTGGAGAATTTGAATTGAGATTTGAAAAATTTGAAATTAGGAAATGAATTTTGTGAATTTGGACCATGAATTTTGAATATGAGAATTTGAAATTTTGAAATTAGAAACTTGGAAATTTGGAATTGGAAACAAAGTATGAATTTTGAAATTGAGAAATTTTACTTTGAAATTGGAAACTTGAAAATTTAAAATTAGAAATAAGGAACTCTGAATTTTTGGAAATTGCCACTTGAATTTTGGAATTACAAATTTTTAATCTTAGAATTGAAACTTGAAATTTTGAAATTGAAATTTGAGACTTGAATTTCTAAATTATGATAGTTAAATTTGAAAATAGGAATTTGTAATTTTGAAATTGTGAAACTTTGAAAATTGTACCAGAAGTTGAGGGACTTGAATTTTGAAATTAAGACATTTGAATTTTTAAATTATGATTTTTTTATTTTTAAATTTGAAACTTAAACAATTGAGATTGGAAATTTGGAGACTTGAATTGTGAAGTTAGGGCACTTGAATTTGAAATTGAAAACTTGAAAATTTGAAATTGAGAATTGGGGGACTTGAATTTTAGAAATTGAAAACTTAAATTTTGGAAATTTTAGTATCTAAATTTTTTTGAAATTGGGAATTTTAATAAATTAAAGGTAATTGATGGTTCATGGGTTAAGGAAAATATTTAATTATTAAACAACAAAATTATCAACAACCAAATCTAATTAAATAAAAAGTGTCAATATATACTCTCAAGAAAAATAATAATAATAACCACATATTTAAAAGACACAAACTAAATGACTAATTAAAGAAAAATATGTAACACAATAGATATACATACCAAATAATTAATCATTAAACATTAAAAATTTTTTAAAAATTTAACTAAAAAGAAAGTCAAGAGGAAACTTACTTTGATAAAGCACACCCCTCAGTCAGTCACCTCCTTGGCCGAGGCTCCCTCCAAAGCCGGGACCACCTCCTAAATTAAGATCCCCCAAGCCAAGATCACGGCTAAGGCCATCCATTAAAGAAAATCTTTAAACTTTGTGACAACCTTTGGTTATTCTCCCATCAATGAGAGAGGCCTATGGTCTCCTTAAAACTTTAAAGGCCCAAAAATTTAAGGATCAAGTAGTAGCTCCTTATACCATAAGGGACCAAGTAGTGGTCTTATACTATAAAGGACCAAGTAAGCCTTTATAAGGAGGCCCTCCTCTCTCTACTCCTCCTCTCTTATTTTCCTATTTGGGACTCCAAAAAATCAAACAAAGGAAAAACTCCTCCCAATAACAAAACTCAACCCTGCACTCAATCATCACTAAGGCCCTGTGATCATCATAAGCATGAAACTCTCTCATGAGTAAACAGTGATCAGTTATAATCGTATCTCTCATCCAAATCATGGTCATACCAACATCAATATCATGGATCTGTGTTGTGGGTGAATGATGTGCACATACATCAACCGTGTCAGGATCCACTACATTCTCGCTTTCAGATGAATGTTCAAGCTCCCTTATATAAGCTTCAGCGTGAGCTATAGAGGTCGATTGATAGCATGCCATAGGTCACACATGCATGCTCATATCAGGACACATGGATTGCCATGTGTCGCCTCACACCGCTTCGTCAAATAAGTTGGAAATTTGACCATAAGCCGAATTCAACAAAATTCGACCAGTAGTTGTATTCTTGCGAGAGCCATTTAATCCAACTGCTTTTGCCATTCGAGATTTAGAAAATCCTAACTTTCTCCCACTATTCGATAAAACGCGCTTGTCCCATTTTTATTTGAAAATTAAATTTAAAATTTTCGGTTTGTATATCACTTCCCTTAAAATAATTTCTCGTCTTAAATTTTCAGATACATACACATTCAAACACATTGAATATGCAATACTATTTGGAAACATTAATGACTGAAAACGCACCTTCCCGTCGAACACAGTGGATACTTGGCGCACACGATGTCCCCGCGCCTCCCATGTCGCCTCCGACTCCCAAGGTCGCCACAACACCTTGCCAAGCCTCACGGTCTTACCACAAAACCCGCTCGCATCCATGATACGCACCGTCCCCTCCTCAAGGTCCCATCCACATCAACAACAAGCCTCCCCAACCACCAGTATGAGTCGGATCCGGAGTGTACCCGGAGCATGCAGACGCAAACACCTCATGAACGCTAGACAAACTCCTACGACAACGCCATTAGATACGAAGAATCATACCACCCTCTCGAAAGAACCGGCGGGTCCAAATGTACCTCTACGACAACTTCCTCGTTGACCGATCACTCTCTTAGGCATCACCTTCAAGAATACATGATCAATTCGCTCAGCTCTAGGAGGTCGCCACCGTACACCGCTGTAACCTTATGTCGACTGGAAAGCAAAGAAGGAGATTTACCATACCTCACCTTCCAAGGTGCCTCTAATCAACCGGACCGTTGATGAAGCCTCCCACCTCTATCCAACATACTCCAAGTGATCAACATGGCCTCTCGTAGAGAGCCTCATTGGGCGCCATCCTCGAATACTACCACATAAATAACTCGCATTACTGTGAGAACCCTACCATAAGTGCCCTCCTAACTACCCTTGAGATCCGCCAGGACGCATGCTCACAACATGTCCCCAAAATCAATAGTCTCTCCGACGACCATCCGCCCGAGGATGAAAAAGCAAGACTCATTGATAGTCAGGTCCTCATGGTCGAAACTTCCAGAATCGAAACAGAAACCTGTGATCCTGATCCGCATCCAATATAATGGAGACTGGCACTCCATGCAACCGTACTATCTCCCGTATATACAACTTGCGCACTTCAAAGGTGAAGGTCATCCGCGACTCTCAGAAAAATGTGCCTACTTCTGGTGAGTCAATCCACTATAACCTACATCGAGGTATCATGCTTCCGTGATAAACCGTGGAAGTGAGTCACAAAGTCCATCGATGTGCTCCCACTTCCACCGCTATCTCCAATGGTCGAGGTACCGCCACTCGCAACACCGCGCCGCACGGTGGAGACAATCTACCGCCGACAAATCCCCGATGCCTCTTCATCTCGCCCAGCATCATGACGGCTGGGTCACGATACATCTTCGTGATACCTGGATGCACAGTGAATCGGGAACAATGGAACTCCCTGAGGATCTCCTCCCTTAACCACGCACCGGGGGACTACAACCCGCCCCTATACCGGGCATTCAACATCTATGGATGGCCCAAATTCTTCATCCGCGCATTTCCGGATCAGATTTGGTCCCTAATGGATACTGTTCAAGGCCCACCGACTTACCACTGGCTACAAGAGACGCCTAGCCATCGACTGCGCAGAAGGTACTGAAACGTCATCACTGCAGCCTCGAATCCGCCCCATTGTCTCGAGCATCCGCCACCTCGGTGAAGCTATATTATCTCACGCATCTATGTGACTTCCGCTGAGTGAATAGCACCATGTTTGCCTTACCGATGGTAATGCAAGTGAAGTCAACTTCCAAAACTCATCCACCACATCGCTTCATGTTATAATCTTGTCAAGAAGATGTATTTAATTGTAATCAAAACACCGGACCGCCACCATACGTATAATGACGCTAAGCTCAAGGCAAAGACAATGGCCACCAACTCCATATCGTGTGTAGGGTACTCGTCAGGATTCTTCAACTAACAGAACTATGTTTACAACTTCGGGATTGCATCCAACACATCCCATCCGTCTTCAAAGCAACATACATATCAGGTACCGTCCCTTCTCTCGGGACTATCGACAGAGCTGAAGTAGTTCCTTTTCACCCCAAACGCCGCTCACATGAGTCATTGATGTCGGGGCTCAAGCATGTATATATGACGCCATGTGCGCAAGTGCACGCGCCGCCTCGCAATATAGTGTACCTCTCTCTCGGTACCTACACGATCCACGGGATAAGTGTGTCATGAACACGGTATTTGGATTTTTAAATATTATCCTGTTATAAATAATAGTAAAGAGAGTACTGGGCTCTGATTTAAACTAAACTAACTCGACCGAATGAATTACTCCGTGTAATGGAGATTCAGTGGTTGTGTCTCCCCCCCGCCACTCGACATGGGCTTTTACAAAGATGAGATAGTTTGGGAGACAAGTTTATTTATGATTTATTGATGGTTGTGATCTTGTTACTTAAATACCCTCTCTCGAGGTGTATCCGTTTATTCGCTAAGAGTCGAGTGTATCTCTACCCAACCTCGAGCACTCCTGAACGTTTTAAATGTCCTAATTCCACTGCCACCTCGGATCTAATATCTCTATTTACTCGAATAAACCAAGGCCGTCTACTCGATCCCTGTATCTCATCTCGACCTGACCCTAGTATAAGAATATAAAGCCAGCCACATCAACATAAATGATTCATGAGAGGTAAAGTGTGAGCCAACAATTAAATCAATAAGAGAAAGCAATGGTTCTGAATCAAAATGACAGAATCAACAATTTATAGGTAAATCTAGAAACATACCGAACGAGAAAACACAAGAGCACCAGAAAACATCAGGTCTTTCATTCAAAAGAAGAAGATATAAAAATGATGAATCTTTTCTCCAAAGTCAAGTCCCGCCGTTGTGAGTTCCGCGCCCTAGTTCAGACGCTCTCGTGATCTCCGATCCCCTTCAATTATGGTCCTATTTTGCTTTTAATGATTGAGAGGAATAATCGCCGATGTCGATGTCGCAACGCCACAGGTTGCGACGCCACGACGCCGAGACGCCGCACGTCATTGGCCGACTTATATATTGACTCAACGCCGACGCTAGACGCCATGACGCGCTGGGGACGTCAACATTGGGATTTAATGCTCCACCCATCTTTATGCACCGCCTCCCTCTGCTCCAAAATGCTTCCAAAAACTGCCCTTTTCACCTGCAAACACACCAATCGCACAAATAAGATATCGGGCTACAAAAAATACGTATTTAAATATAAAATAACGCTAAAAACGTAAGACAGCGCGGTATGACTGGCTTTCAGCCACTCCCAACTTAACTTCCTTGCTTGTCCCTAAGCAAGAACCGACTCTAAATCAACTTACACCTCTACATACTATAGTCTAACACTTAAGATAGTGATACACATGTCGATAAGATAGAGGATCAAATTGGACCGACTTACACCATTGTCAAAAGATTGAAGTTCACACGTGATTCTAAAGGTAAAGACTCCCTCAGTTAACTAGGCTTAACTCCCAGGTGGAAGCTTCGACTGCCTCGCCTTCCGGTATTCAATAACCTTTCCCAAGACCATGTGCGAAATAAATGGCCCTTAGTGTACACTTAGGTTTCGACGCCTCAAACTTGAGTCTAACTCCCCGCTTAATTGGGAAAATCTAACCTACAAAAGGATCTTAACGCATCGCGTGCAATTTCTAATATACCTACTCATCACATAGAACAAACTAGTGCCCGTAGTTATGTTCATGTACAGGATTAGTCTCAGGACTCCCACCAAATAAGTTATGGCAGCAACGGCATTCGCCTTGAACGCACCACTAACTAAAACCTATGGGTCCGTCGGAAATCTCCATCTTCTCGTCCCCGTAATTCCGCAAAGGAAGTCAATGACTCTCTACTACCGCTCGTGGCATCGGCTTTGAAAGGACCTCTGACTGCGTCTCGGATTCCGATTGGAAGATCCCACTCTATTCTATCTCTATTTTTTTTCATATTTTTCTTTATTTTTCTTATTTTTCTTTATTTTCGGGGCTCATGCAATTCTCTTTATTCATGGTGTCCCATCTCTTGTTTGTAGACCCCTGTGGTTTGTTTAACCCAGTAATCTGCTCCTGACCTGTGCATACCCTAGAGATCATTTGTGAGTGAGTGTGATAGGCTCCTTGAGAAATAGTTTCTTGAAAAACCGGAGGTGATTCACTATGTCTCCCCACCTATTCAACCTAATTCCCGATCATTCAAACATCCAATGAATCCTTTCTTCCATGACAATAGTGGATTCGACTCAAAAGTGACCCCCTACTCTCAAGCATGGCATCACACACTCAACTACCTGAACACGACACCACTAAACATGTATATGATCTACCTAAAACACAAACATGACTAAACACAAAACTCAACATCCTAAGATAAGCGAAATGAAACTAAATGTAAATGTAAACTAACATGCATAAATGAAAAATAAAACTACAAACAATAAAATAAACACGAAACAAATCTAAGAAAACTCAGCACCACCAGCACACCCCAAACAAAATGGGTAGCGTCCCCACCCGGCAATGAAATAACAAGAAGGTGGAGGAACCCCCTAGTGATCTGGGGCAGTCACCTGGTGGTGGCACTGGCAACGTGGTGGCAAGAAGTCGGCAGGGAGTCAAATCCGGGAGCGATCGCCGCTGTCGAAGAATAGGGTCTGCTGGCTATCGCACGCATATCAAATAAGTGTCCATTATCCCGTGTGAGAGGACTTTTGGTTCTGGTCTCATCCCAAATGCATCAAGCGCCGCAGCGGGCGAGCACCGGGTCTCTAAATCAAAAGCTGGACTGAGGATTTCCGCCACGAGGGTCACTGTGGTGGTAGGAGGTGGGTGAGAAGAGGGATCGTTTCCAATGTCCTCCGGATCGCCCAGAGGCTAAAGCTGGCCTGATAGCCATGAAGCTCGCCCTCGGTCAAGGCTCATATGACCGAATCGTAGGTCCCGGGCCGCCGCGGTACACCCGGGCTTAATTTAATCGATATCTGCTGATGGGGTGTAACCATGCCTCATCATTATCTAAAGTACCCCGGCCATTTGCAGGTTACAAATGGCAGTGGTGCCCTGTCTGCCCATTGCCCCTAAGTATGTAGGACGGTATCCTCTATAACCCGCCTAACATCGAAAAAGGAATATCCTCGACGATGGCATAATCGGTTAGGCACGTCATAGTCACTTCACAATGTCACCAGAATGAGACGTATCGCGATGAAGTGATGCCGATTGGGGATATAGGCCAAATGTTCGCCTTCTATGATGGCATGGCCCCTCAAGCATGAAGCTTCCACTGGGGCCCCCGCCGCCATAAGGCTCAATGACTCGAGGTAATCTGGTCGCCAGAGTCGACCGCGCGAAGCCCGAGGGACATGACTGGCGATTATAAAAGTGGTTGATCGACCCTCATCAAGTCGCACTGGCACCCGTGACCGAACCTCTTAAAGACGGACAGGCAGGTAGGTCGCTTAGGCTGCACCACACCCATCGCAACGAATTTAGGTGGTCATGCGCCGCCATCCTCGCCGATATCGCCTTCTTTAAAAATCATCAAGGTGGTGGAACCTTCCATTGTGTGCCAGAACTTCGTTTCGCATATGGTATCGAACCGATCGTCCACACCCTCGTAATCTAAATCACAGACATCAAATTGTGGCCTGATCCTCACCGTCCCACCTCGCTTAGGCAACTTTTGCCTCGCCATCAGTAATGATAAATGAGACACCAAGGCCTACGGGACAAGGTAGCTGGCAGCACACAGATCACACCCGAACGGGCTAGGGCACGTGTCAAACACCCAAAAACAAACGTGTCCAGCTGTTCGCAAAGGCAGTAAGGCTGGTGGACACAACCAGATAATCAGCGACTTGACCACCAACTAGGATCTAATGTGGAGGGGCCTAGACCATGAGGAGATCTAGACTCCATGCAAGAACACCCACGGAAGTGGGAAGGATGCTAGACATGACAAATGGATCGATCATAGACCTAAGGTGCATAGAAACACTCTAGCCGCTTCCCGGGCAAACACCGGCTCCGACTGCGCTGAGTGGCTCGCAAAGGTTTGTAAGCGCACACAGGCACCAGGTTCAGCAAGAGAGAAAAGTGGTAGGAGCAAATGGGGAGGTTCGCCTTAAACAAAGGCAACGTCCTAACGTCAGCACCAGTGACGCTCGGAGAAAGCACAATCGCGACGTTGATAAAGAACGCCGAACGCCCGCAGAGTGGTAAAAAATCAACGCCGCGACGTTGAGACCAATGCGCCTGCGACGCTCCGCAGAAGTGTGGGCAAACCAACCCGGTCGCGGATCGAATCCAACGCCACGACGTCTTAGGTTCAAAACCAACATCAGACGCCGATCCAACATCGCCACTTTCCAAAGGAAGACGATCCAACGGCCGCTGACGTTGTAATCCAACGCCGCTACGCGTCATGTGGGGTCGAGTCGCAGCGACGTTGAGATGCCACGACGCTGTAAACGCCGCTACATCAGAGCCAACGCCGCGACAAGCATGAGAAGGCCCAAAATGTACATTCCGCAACCATGGTCTAAGATAAGAGAAAACTCCCCTCGTGTAAATGTGACTCTCTGGACTTTTATCGTGCTCTACATGAACGAATCCTCCTCGCATTCGATCGTGGGTCCGAAGCATACACCAAAAAGGGATCCGATTATGGACGTATCAAAGAAACCAACCTAACTTTTTTCAGATAATAAAAAGAATTGAACCATAGAAAGGAAAATTACAAGAAAAACTTGGGTTGCCTCCCAAGAAGCGTTATGTTTAATGTCGCTTAGCCTCGATGGCTCAATCTCAATGTTCCAGACCCAGCCTTATGACCGCTTCATCAGACTATCCGATGCGGCCAATGGAATGATCTTCTTATCCGCATGGAACTACCCAAAATACTCTGGCCAACTGGTCATGTTAACTGTGGAATGCCCCTTCTCAAAGGATGTGTAATCTCCGCCTCCCATGTGAAACCTCGTCATCAGGAAAGGTCCTCGACCACCAGACTTCACTTCCCGGAAGAGTTTTAGGACGGGAATTATATCTGTCAAGAGGATTTGTTGTCCCGCCTCGAATTCCTCTGGTAATGTCTTTATCGTACTGTGTTTCTTTGTCTTTTCCTCAGAATGCGAGCATTTTCATAGGCTTCATTCCCAATCTGCCTAGTTCATCGAAATAGTAATAGTCGCTTCACCGGGTTAGTGTAATCTTACGTTCAAACCACGAAGTTTCCTAGTGCTTCGGGAGGCTCCAATTCCACTAGCAGTGACATGCTTTCTGCCATAAATACCGAAGGAGACATACCTATGGTGTTTTAAATGTTGTTCTACTGCACGTACCTTCAATCTTTAGACTAATCCTTCCGAATCGTTAACTGCTTTCTCCTGCATCGGAGTTCAATTTCTCTACTTTGATACCGCTTGCCCATTTGACCTGTAAGTGATATGCAAGGGAAGTACGCATGGCAGCACCCATACTTTTCGCAAAACTCAATACCATCTGACACACATATGTAAAATGAAAAACAAGTATCTATGATCAAAGGTCGGTAGTTCCAAATCGTGGAGAATATGTGGCTACGAAGAAATCAGCCACTACCTTGGCGTATCGTTAGTGCGTTGAAATCTGTTTCGACCACTCGAGACATAATCTACCACAAGAAGATGTACAAAGTCGCTATAAGACGGGGGAAATGGTCCCATGAAATCTATCCCCATAGGTCAAATGGGGCTCTACTTAATGGGATGCATATGCTCGTCTTTTCTAGAATGCCCCCAATTCATGACATTTGTCACATGGATATGAAATGATGAGCATCTTTGAATAAGGGGGCGTAGGAAGCCGATGGAAGTACTTCATCACAGGTTCTTTCGCTACCAAAAATGTCCACCATACGGTAACGCAGGGCGCTGGTGCAAAGGTGGCATTTCATCTTTGGCACACATCTCCGGGATCACAATTGGGTCGTAATGTCCGGAAGAATTGGCTCTCCTAATAGTAGTGTTTCAAGGTGCGAAACGCTTTTTCTCCATGATAGTTAAATTCCGAGGGACTACCTTGCTACTAATAATTCATAATTCGCAAACCATGAACTCCGCTTCTCTTGCCTTCAATGTACTAGAGTCACCTATCCGAAAATCGTCATTCACTTGAATATCATCACCGCCTTCCACTCGTGGAAAAGGACATCCGCCACTAGGTTCTTCAATGCCTTTCTTGTCTTTAATCTCAACGCCGAAGAATAGAACTCCACCAATTAGCCTGGCTCGCGTCTTTTTACCACAAGTATTTTACTGCTGCACGATCGCTGGGTGAACTACCGACTCGTTACTTCAATCAAATAAGGTCTCGAATTTGTCAAAAGCAAAGACAATAGCCAATAGTTCTTTTTCCAGAGTGGCGTGAATCTGAACTGAGCATCATTCAAGGTCTCGTCAGACAGTAGATTACCTGGAAAATTTCTCAAGTTTCGCCTCTAACACGCTCAATCGCAAATTCACTACACACATAAGTTCACAAATGGAAAGACCACAAATAACGTGGCTGATACCAACTTATCTTTTAATCGAAAATGCATGCAAACACATGAATCTGCAACTCAAATGGGGTCCACTGGATTGAGGAGATTGAGTATGGTTTTTAATGAGAGAAGTCTTTGATGGATAAGCCTATAGAATCCCGCAGTGGCCCTAAAACTTCTTGCTCCTTTCTTAGTGAGGTGAGTAATTATAAGTGGCACAATCTTTGCTATCTACCTCCTTCCTCTTCTTTGAAATCAGATGTCAGTACAATACCTTCTTGTACCATAAAATGGCCTTTTCCCAATTGATCTCAGGTGTCTATCTCGCATCTTACTAATCACAATCTGTTTTCTGTAAACGATTTGTTCAAATACTTTAGATTTCCCAATGAAAAATCATCCATGAAGATTTGGTTGTTTTTCTACCTCAGCCCATGGCGGAGAGCTCTTTGCCATCATACATCGTTGGAAAGTGCCCGGCGCGTGCATTAAAGGCGTCGCTGAATGCGAATGTCATAGGGACATGTGAATCTCGTCTTCCTCACGATCTTCGGGGCTATAGCAATTTGATTGCGTGGAATATCCATCAAAGTTGTAATATTCGACCAGGCCCCTAATCGATCCGACATCGATCCGAATCCGACCAGGGAAATGAATCTTTTGAAGTGGCTTTGTTTAGTTTAGATAATCAATACAAATCCTCTGCCGTGCTTGTTTGAGAAAGCATTAATATGTTATTTTGGGTTATGGCTACAGTTATTTATAAATTGCGATGCCCTTGGCCCAGACTTACCCGTTCTTTATCACAGCCAGGATAAATACCCGGTGTTGACCACTTTAATACTTCCTTCGAATACTCTTTCATTGTTAGTTCAGCCTCCTCTGCTTCCTTGAAGGTTTATACCGTCTTCAGCCAAAAATACGATGCATGCATGGAAGGGAGAATCCTTTGTCGGCCGGGGAGCCATCCGAGTGCATTTTTATGATCTGAAAGGACCCTCAATAACTTCTCCTCCTCTAATCTGATCAAGGGATCTTTGAGATGATCTTGGTAAGGTGGATCTTTCCCCCGAATGGCCCATACTTCAAATGGTGAGTAAAGGTTTTGTTCCATCTTGGGTGGTTGTTCAGCAGAATGTACTTTGGCGTTTTAAGCTCCACCAACAGAGATTGGAAATGGTACACTTCCTATTGGTCCAAAAGAATCCATCCATTTTACATATTCCTGCTCTTATCTCATATTCTGGATCGTGCGTATAGGCTAGCCTCAAATTCAGTAAGATCACTTTGGCTAGACACTTCTATAGCCCTCACTATCTATGCCGTGAAACAAGTATCACTCTTTGGGATGATATCTACCCGGCACAAACAACGTTGAACTTGACTGTCTTCTTGCGCTCTCAATTTTAGTTCTCCTTTGAACATCAATTATTGCCACACTTGGGTTGCAAGAAGCAGTCTGCGAATTATGGGTATTTCTTTGTCTCTTCCATATCTGAATGATAGAATCACTGCAAAGGAAGAGATAAACTTGTCAACTTTACTAAGACATCTTCTATTACCTCTCGGATGTTTTAAAGGATGCAACAAATAAAATTTAGTGTGTTGTGATTAGGACTGAGGCTTTACTAATCCCAGTTTAAAAATGGACCAAAGGCATGGGAATTTAATCTTTGGGCCCAAATCACCACAGTGCTTCTTTTCCGAGACCAGCATTCAGTATTTATGGATAGTAAAAGCTGCACAGTCTTTAAGCTTTTGAGCATCAACTCTTACTCCCAGTATACTTCATTCCTCGATTAAGTTCTTGTTTGATCGGCTAATCTTCTCTTCTAAGACAGTATGTCTTTCATAAATTTTACATAACTGGGCATCTGCTCTAGAGCATTTGCAAACGGGATATTGATGTGTAACTTCTTGAACGCTATAATTTGGTGACTGCTTATCAAACATGCTTTGCTAGGCGTTGTGGATGAGTGTGTTCTGAGGTTTCTCACCCTTGATGGTGTTTCCCTCTGAATTTGTTTCTCTGAGGTTGTTCTCTCATATCATTTATTGAAATTGGATGACCTTCGATTCTCACGCCATACATGGCGGGGATTGCCTGCGTGTCTCCAATTCTTTACCGCCTGATGTTGCTTGCCATGTGTTCGTTCCATCTTCTGGGTTTGCCGAATTGCCAGCAAGGAACGGGCGCCTTTACGTCGATAGATTAGCCATTTGGCCCGTGATACCTCAATTCATTATATCTTGCTTGATTGTTCAATTGGGTGGCACCTGCACCTCTTTATGTCGACTCATAGCGGTAGAAGTCGACATTTGTGAAAGGGCTTGTTCTAAGTCACATTTTCTCAGGGAGGTGGTTAACTGCTTTCGGTTTGATGGCATGTTGTTCGGTTGTTATAGTCCTTCCGCCTGCCGATTGTTCACCATTGTTCGGTCGATTGTTCTGCTACCGCCCCATGGCGCCAGTTTTGTTAATCTGATTGTTTCTATCTTTGTCGCTTGTTCTTGTAGTGACTCGATTGAACCTCGACAAGTGCGGCATCTCACAACGGGTTTCTGTGGCATTCAGTTATCATTGTAACATTCTCGCAGGTGCTTCAACTCCCATGGATTAGATCACGGCGTATGGCATTCGTGGTACCTTGTTGTCTAGTTAAGCTGTTTAATCGAGGCTGTGTTCCTTGCCGTATGGTGGGACCTGTCTCCAGGTGCCACCCACGACTCGTAGTGCTCGTCTTCTCTCTGACCAGCGATTCATTATTGATTTGCGACATCTTCCAAAATTTCATATCATAGATTAGTGGTTTCTTACGTTAATTTTATCGTGAAACATCAATCTTATTCATTACATTCTGAACCATTATAGAAAGTATAGTTTTGCGTCATCCCAGTGATCTGTAATCTTTGGCACTTCATATATATGATTAAGTGAAAATCGTCGTACCTGCGCGGGTTCTCCTCTCTGTTAAAGTAATGATCTCACTGAAGTTATTTTTAATTCAAAGTGGAAAAACTTGGTTAAATTTATCTAATCAGTTACTGATAGCTGAATCAGGTGGGTGACTTGTTAACCAATGCTTTGCTCTATCACTAGTGGGAGGCAAGGACAATCTCAATATGAAACATCTCTTGGTAACCATTGTATTTGATTAAATATTAGTAGACTTGGGGCGAATCAGATGTTTATTTGGGTTCTCTTAGGTGATCATAAAATAGATATTCTACCAAGCCTCCTTAAATATTCTTGACTTCGACTCGAAGTTGTTTGCTGAATAGGTGGTCTGAAGTCGTTGTCTTTCTTTATGATAAAAAATGAAACTCCTGTACTGAATGGATCATCTTAGTTTGTATAAAACTGGCACAGGTGTAATTCTTATTGTTCATTTAGACCCTATATGGCTCAGTTTTGCTGAATCTGTATTTGTTATTCTCACTTGATTTGCTAGATTTCTAATATGTTATGTTCTTGCTCTAAAAATTACAGTGTAAAGTCTTTACGTAGATAATGGAAATTTAGAATCAATATGAATCTCGATGCGTGCATAAAGCTCATGAAACCTTAATTGCGATCACTACAAAACTGAAGATAACCATAAACATAACAAAAACAAATGAAAACAAAATTTAGTAATATCTGTGGCTTCATCTATATATTAAACTATACCGTGACACCAAAAACTTGGTAATTTAACGTGATGTGTATATATGCGCCTATGTCTTTGCATAAGTGTATTCTCAGATATCTCTCGTGTACTTATGGTATGGATATCGATCCACGGGGATAAAGTGTTGACTGAATCTGAGAGATTGGCTTTTGAATGTATCAAAGTTTATAAATGTTAACAACAAGAAAGATTTTGCATTCAGTTTAAACTAAACTAAGCGTGCGAATAATTAAATGTAATGGAGCTAGACTGTCTCCCACATACTTCGACCACGGATTATTTCTTAGAGATGATAATACAATAAGTTTATTTTGTGATTTATTGATGGCTGAGTGGTCTTGTTTGCAAAATACCTCTCTAGAGGTGTATCAGCCTATCTAGCTAAGTAGAGTTGGTATATCTGCCCCAACTGATCTATAGAAACGGCAAATGTTCTAATAATTGCCACCTTCGGGATGAATATCTCTATTTGCAGATCAACAGAGAGAACATACTTAAAGTCATGGTATCATAAATCTCTCGAATCTTCGGATCTCCCAGTATAGTCACGCTATTCTTGACGGACATCACCATGTAAATGCTTCAGATATAAAGGATCTTCAACAAATTATACTTGGCCCGGAATAACATAAAATGCTGTCTTTGTCACTTAAAAATGGCGGGTTCAACAACACCCTATGGTATAATCTACAATTATCTTGAACGAGAAAGGCATAATAGTTAAAATCTATAAAACATCAGTCTACATCAGGAAGAAGAAGGTACAAAATAGTGAAACTTCTCGAAATCTGAGTCTTGTTCTTTTGTGAGTTCCGTGCCTGATTGTGCGTTCCTCGATCTCCGATCCCCCCTTCAATTATGGTCCCCATTTTGCTTTTAATGATTGAGAGAAATAGCATCGCGTGGCGTAGCAAAGTTGCTGCGAAAGTCACGGCGTTAAGGCGTCACGGCGTTGAGAAGTCACAGCGTTGCGCATGTTGACTTCACATATAGCAGTGACTCACGCGATCGAAGTTGGGGCGTCATGGCGTTGAGGCGTCCGCAGCGTTAGGGCGTCGCGCGGCGTTGAGACGTCGTGGCGTTCGGCCATGGCATGCACTGCACTCCCTCTTGCTCCGAAATGCTTCCAGCTGCCGCACCCCGCTGCGAACACACCCGATCCACACAAATGGATATCGGGTTACAAAATATGTTAAATATAATAACACAAAATGTAAGACGGTGTGGGTATGACCTGAATAACTTTATTAGCGATCATTCATCACACAAACTTAACATAACCTGGTGATCTGTCATGAAGTATTATATGGAAAATCCTCTAAACTATCTATAATACCCCTTCATCTGGCGTGTATCTGAAGATTGACTTGGTCTCTCCCAACTCATCACGACCTCAACCTTACAAGGTCCCTTTACGCTGAAGGCGGCACCCGTGTACAAGAAGCGCTCAACAGCTAAAACTTCACTTACCGTTTCAGCATACAACGTGATCATAAAGTTGTTGAGCAGTGAGTCTCTCAAGTGATCCTCATGCTCCACCTCGGCGGGAGTAGACGGGATGTCATCAACAGAAGACCACTGTTTGATCCAATAGGGCTTGAACACTATTCATAGATCCGCTAATTATCTTAGTGCATTAAATCAATCAAAGAGCATCAGTAAACTCAAAGTATAAGTCTGGCTGTCTGAGATCTCTGCCTCCCTATCTCAGTGATGTTGTAACAGGTGCAGGTATATCTTGAGTAGAACTCCTTGCCAGTTGATCAAACCGTCATCAATCTAATTAATGGATGTTAGATTTTGAATTGTAACCTGTTCGCGTGCGTAATCGATGCATAGTCGAAGGGTGCTTATCCTTCTTCTTACTTAAATAGAACCAGCCCCATGGTGAAGTAATTAGATTCTAATGAAACCACCACCTGGAACTCTGTATCACGGACATTGAGCTCACGCTCAGCGACATCTATGTGGAGTCCATGAAATGGGCGGCGTGCCGGGATCTGACCGTCTGATCTACCAGCCCTCGGTGGGGGAAGTAATCCACGATGCTTTCGTCGTTAAAAAAACATCCTGTGCTCCACAAACCAGCAGAGGTAGACTCATATCTGTCTCACCTCATCCTTGAGGTAAGGCTATTCTTGACCCGTCATTTGCCCCGATGCCATCGTGAATCATTTACGATATGGGTGAAGCATCATTTATTCACGAAACACTGACGGTGCATGCATTGTGTAGGCGAGTAACTCTCATACGGTCACAATCTATGACAACCCGATGTCATCAGCGATCCATCCGAGGATAACCTCGAAATGTCTTCCATTACCGAAGGTCTACAGAGTAGAATCCTGGAGATCTACAACCATCAAAGACATATCAAATCAATTCTACTTGCAGTCCTGAATTCACATCTGATGTTTCATCTAAGGTCTCAGCCTCTAAGCCTTCCTCTACTTTAACGAAAGATCTACCTGAGTCAAACAACAAGTTTAGAATAATTTTTCATTGTCCTCTGTTCTTATTTAACAATAATGAGGCCTAATATCGAATAAATCATTTGTTTTCTATGAGACTAAGGTTACGTTCTCAACCACAGTGTTTGTGTTTCCTATATAAAAATCTACCACAGTATATAATTCCATGAAATTTGTAACACACAATCAAAACATGAAACTTAGCTATACCTTGAGAAAACACACAATGCATGTTGTGATCTAATCCTATCCCAGTAGGCTCTAGGTAACCTCTACTGAACGCCCGATACCAAACTATGATCTTTGGATATCAATTTCCGAGCACTAGGTAATTTTATTTAAGCTCCAGGCACCAATCTATTCAATTTGTGATGATCTTATATCTTGTGACCATGGCTAAGCCAATCCCTCTCGAAGCCTAATTTTCGTGTACCTATGCTCACGATAAGTTGTGACACCTGAGCTTCGGGGTCCGTTGACCGTCAGCCCTCGAAACACAGTATTGTCTCATATTAACAGGACCCATACATAGATAAAAATGACCCAATATGGCTATCAATCATATTGATGTCCCAGTTTACAAGACCATACATTTCTATAGATCTAGAGTTATCACATCACTCTAATAAAACATATATTACGCAGCTAGTTCGTTACAATATATACACAAAACAAGAATCAAGGCCACGATCCGCGTTTCTTAATCCACAGCTCTAAGGCGCGTCTGCTGTACACGTCTTGTACCTAAAAGAGGTCCCACGGCGGGGTGAGCTGCGGTGAGATAAATCTCTGAGGGCCTGTTGCTTTGGGGTGCACATGCAAATGATCATTTTCATAGTGAACCAACAGCCAAATACATGTGCATACATGTTGTCTATCTGGAAAAAAAAACTACATGCATACTATGAGACGACACTCTGTGCCCCAGTGCGAATTCAACCTCCAGCCCACCACCCAATGCAAGTGCAATGGAAATCAATCTTGTGAGTCAGTCAGGCTCCATCTGCAATCCATAGTCTGTGTGATATTTATTTAACTGATTTACGTGTCTTTTGACGCACCAACTTTTGAGGTCTCCACCAGCGGGTCTCTTACACCCTCAGGCAATTTTTAGGCTTTCTGAAATTGGATATTTGTAACCAGGTTTGGGAGCTTTTCACACAGGGGTATCAATCCTACTTGCTGTGTACATTTCATTTTTTCCATTTTCATTTAACATTTTATGGAACTCAATTGAACCGTCCATTTCAGCCCACACGATTATGCACCAAACGCAGTGCCAAACCCATTCATGGCACACACCCATGTAATGTTACCGCACCTGTCACAATGCAATTTATTGCCATACCTCATTAATGACGATCTTAAGACCTCTATATGGACATTCTACACCATACACTATGTATTATTTTGTGAACACTCATGTCTAATGCACACAGCATTCCATATATTCGATTCAACATCGGCGCCATGGTCTGTTAATATTCCTTACATTCAAAGTAGTACATCACTTAAGCATACTTTACATCTTTTCTATCCATTCGGTTCATTCATGTCGACACATCATTCAAGCATGTATTAACATAATTCCAACCATTACTTAGGTAAGTATATTGTAAATTCATATTCAAGAATTTGAGACATAATTATTAATCAATCCTCATATTGTATATATAATCATTCAATCTTCATCACACATATGCCACATAATTTTACATATTCGAGTATGTCATTGAATTTATGGCAATAACACACAGTAATTTAAGCCATAAATCCGATATGGCAGCCTAGAAAATAATCTGGACAGTCAGTCAGTTTTGTAAATACCACACCACAGCATCCAACACACAATTCTACTCGGGCCATATGCGGTCGAAGCATTTCGGTTACAAACCGATTCAAAGCGAACGGACTATTTCTCGGCGGTCCGCGGCCAGCTAAATGTTTAGCCATCATTTGACTATCTTGTCGTTCTGGAGCTTGGCGAGATTTAGTAGAGTCTAAGAATGAAGCGAATGTCAGTTCGGTTGAAAGTTGGCAGTCAAGTTTGATCAAGGCGATTCACAAGGGTATGTACGGAAATTTGGGCTTACCCAGTTTGTCGATGCGCTCAAGGTTTTCTATCTCAGCTTAATGTTCTATTTTAGACAGTCCCAAAACCCTATGAAACCGGTCTTTGACCATCACAAAATCACAAACAAACCACACAACATACAAAATTCACCGGAACTTGAAGCGGCAATGGTATTATGACCCTAGCGTAAAATAGCCAGTAGGAGAAACCTACCTCTTGTAAGCCCCTTAGTTCAGGGTTCTTTTTACTAAGAAGTACACTCCTTATGCAACCTCTTCTTTTCTCTTTCTTTTTCTCCTCTTCTCCCTTTCTTCTTCTCTTTCTTCTTTCCTTTTCTTTTATTACTCAGCTCTCTTATAACCTCAACCTCTTTCCCTTCCCACTCCTTCTCTCATGTGCTCCCCTGGCTGAAGCTTACCTTTGCCTTCATATGATTGACCGTGAAACCTTTATATAGAGCTTCAGTGTCTCTTATATTGACATGGCATGCCATGTGTCACACACATGGCTTGTCATGTGTCACACATGCATGCCTTTGCCATGCATTGTGACACATGGCTTGCCATGTGTCACCCACTTGGTTTTCTATGTGTCATCCACATGGCTTATCATGTGTCGCCAGACACCTGTTGCCTCGAAATACGTGAAATTCTGACTATCTCGGAATTCAACAAAATTCGATTGAGTAGATAGATTTCGTGAGATGATTCCAACGGTGCAATCCTTTTCGCCATCCGAGATCTATAAAAATCTCAACTTTTTTTCGGACTATTCCGATAAACTATAGTTTTACCCCCTTTTTATCTGAAAAATTCAAATTTAAAATTTTCACGGGTTTTACAAATAGCATCTCAATTGGAAACTCCATCAAAGATCCTCATTTTTCGAAAGCGTTGCTCCAATCTATCTATAAGTGCATGTGTATCATTAATGGTTGAAACAAGCACTGTAATCGATGGGAAGGCCACCTTTATCGGACCGTGAAGAACCAATGGCTCATGAGAAGGCGTCAGCGTCGGGTGGTAGAGGTCACATAATCATATTGAGTCGTCCTAAATGCGGTCATAGGGACGTCTTTGCCCGTCCAAATCCCCTCCCAACGAAGTTTAGTTGTGGCCTCTTGAATTGAGGAAATTGTTGAGGTAAACTGGTCATCTGTAACTAATTGTGACTCCATAACTATATGATGCATCATGTGAAGACTAGTTTACCCTTAACTATAATCTAAGAAGAGTGGCCCAGGCTATATCATAGAATAAACCCTTTAAAATGTAGCAGAACTGAATAAGATACTACCTAAGCTGAGCATAACCAATAAATGAATGTTGAACTAAAACCAAAATAGATAAATAACACTATATAGAAAATTGTCCCACTGAAACCCACACTCATATCAATCTCTATGTACCCTCGAGAGGAAACCAATATGGAGAGTTCTAGATCCATATCATGATTGAACTGGCCTTGAAGGCTCACAGATGCACCTAGTGTAGGATGAGTGTCACACCCCAACCCCCACCTAGGCGGATGAAGGGGGCACGAAACTATACTGGGACTCTTTACTTGATTTTTCAAACATTGGTGTGCCCAAGTGACAGGCCGAAAACGTGGTGTGTACAATGTACGCCTATGTGCGCAAGTGCAGGCGTCGCCCCAAGGAATATAGTGTACAAATGGTACGGATATCGATCCACGGGGATAGGTGTGTGACAGGCCGAATACGCGGTGTATAAAATGAATGCCTAAGTGCGCAAGTGCACGCGTAGCCCCAAGTAATATAGTGTACTTAAAGTACGGATGTGATCACGGGAAAGGTAACTTGACTACAGGAGGTTACCTTTTCGAACTGATATGCGAATAAAGGAGTTTAGGGTAAAAATTAAATAAGGAAACTGCGACTAAGCTGTTGATTCTAGTGAATTAATGGTGTTGGCGCCTAGGGTTAAATCGCCCCCTATCACGTTCAATGGATTACTTTTCTAAAGATATTGTTATTCAATCTATTTGTAATATGTCAATTAGCGAGGTGATCTTGCCTCTGAGATATCTCTCTCGAGGTATATCCACTTATCTCGTGAATAGAATCGAGTATATCTCTATCTCGACTCGGTATTCCGAAATGCTTAAATGTTCTAACCTCAATTGCTACCTTCAGGTTCGGAATATCTCTATTAACCGAATCGGCTAAAGGCTACTCTACCCAGATCCCTGAATACCCTCATCTCTCGAATCTCGGATCTCCAGTGCGAATATGCTAACATTGGCCAGACATTAACATATAATTGAAATGCAGGTATAGAGTAGATGTGACAAATTAAAAGCAATTGAATAGCATAGAAAGATCAAACTTTAATCCATTGGACATAGCGAGGGTTTGATGTAACCCTAGAGAAGAGATCTAGAACATAATGGAAGAAAATATAAAAGCTTGTTTAATAAAGGAAACATTGTTCCTAAAATCAGAAAATATCAGAAAATGAAAAGTGTACAATTCGGGCACTTCCTTGAAGTCGGTGTCCTCTGCTCCGAATCATTGCCTGTTCGGTGTGCCTCTCGATCCTCCTTGATTTCTAAACCCTAATTTGCTTTTAATGATGAGGGCAGATTTTTGAGCTGACGTCGGGACGTGGTGACGTCGCGACGTGGTGATGTCACGACGTGGGGACGTCGCGACGTGAGGACGTCACGACGTGGGGACGTCGCGACGTGACAGGTACTTCATCGTCTTGTTCCCATTTGCTCCAAAATCTGCTTCGTTGCTGATCTTTTCACCCCAATGCTCACGCATTCACAAAGACATCAACTCGGTATTCTAGTCACAAAAACTATAAAATTACTACAAAATAAGCGGGGAGAATGTGAAATCGACACGGAGTATAATATGAGTGTTTTAGGCACTCATCACACCCGAGCTTAGTTTCTTGCTTGTCCTCGAAGCAGAAGAACCGACTCTAGGCAAGGACACACACACACGATATAATGCCTCTAACACGAAGACGGAGTGATGCACATCTTGAAAATAAGGGATCGGTTGGATGACTCACATACCCCTTTGTTTTGCTCGATGTTCATTGAAGACATACGAGATATTTGACTTCCGGTAAATTCGGGTTGAGATAGGTGGCCCGGCTAGTGCATCAAATCCCATGGTGTTCAATAGCCTTTCCCCAAAAATCCTATGTGCTTATAATGAGTGACCTCCATTATATGCCTAGGTTGATACCCCCAAGCTTAAGCTCGACTACTTTATTAGGAAGCTAACTAGGAAAGGATAGGAACGCACCCATTTATTCATGTTCTCATACTTAGAAATTTCCTCACCTTACCTAAAACAAAATGGAAGAAGACTTAGTGCCAAGAAGTTTAGTAGGAGTGTTCTATGCTTGAGGGATCCATTGGTGACTCCCACCGGTTGGTTAAGGGCACCGGGCATTCAATTCCCTTCAAACTTCACCGAACACTTTCAGCCAAACTCAAAGGCCCTAAGGTTGCGTGAATGATCCATCTTCTGTCCCATGTAAGCGGTGAGTGAAGTCAATGACTCGGCCCGGTTGGCACCGGGGGCATTAGGCTTTTGATAGGCCCCTCAGTGTGCGGGATTAGATTGGATGATCCTTATTCCTATCATATACCTATTTTTGTCATATCTCTTTTCTTTTCTCTTTTTTCTATTTTTTTTGTATTTTCTCTTTTTAGTTTGAGGCTCGATGGCAATCCTCTTTTTATTAGGTGTCCCGTCACTCAAATGGTTCGAATCTCCTAGAAGTTGATCGAGACTTTAGTAGTTGGTTCGGCGCCCATGCATGCTGCGAAAGTCACTGGTGTGTGGCGTGATGGGGTTTTTAGGCTGGTTTCTTGGCCCCACGAGGTTTGATTCCACTAGCCCTTTTCAACTATTGATCTAATTACCGGAGCATCAAGCAAATGTATGCAGTGGAACAAGTTTATGATGAACTCAATCCAAGTGATCCTCCCAAATTTTCAACATAGCACATGTATCACGATTACTACATCTGTAGAATAAATATAATCAAACAACTAACACATGACTCATGAACATGAAAGTGTGATGTAAAACAAACTAAGACAAAACCTAAACACCACAGTCTTGCATGTAAACAAAAAAAACAAAACACAACTAATATGCGAACAACTAAAATGCGCGCCTCACGGAAATCAAAGCAACGTAATAAAACACAAAACATAACGCAATCACAAATCCACTCCCCGAACAAATATCAGTGTCCCATTTGGCAGAGATAAAACATAAGGGTAAGGAACTCCCAGAAATCTTGCGGTGGAGGTGGTGGTGGATGGTGAAAGGCGGAAAGTGGCCATTTAGACTGCATGGAAATTCTTCTTCTTTGTAGAATGATGGCTGATTGGCGGAAGCGTCCGCATATCGGCCGCATAGCGCCTCCATGTCTGTAGGTACGAGGTTTCGGTGCTCCTGGGTCTCATCGAGCGTCAAGCGCTCGATGGCGCGAGCCACGGGTCCCTCAAGATCTGGTGAAGAATTTAGGAGGTGTGCTTTGAGGGCTCTTTGGGGAGGTGGTGCGGGATGGTGGTGGAGGTACCGTTTGGGGACGGGCGGCCAAGGTCTCACGGGATAGCCAGGGATCCATAACGGCAGGCTCATAGCTCGTCTCGTCCAGGGAGCTCGTGACGAATCGTCGGTCCCCTCGGGTTGCGGGACACAGGTGTGTCAGCAGCGAATATGGCTTTTGATAGGTGGAGCCAAGTGTCGATGTCGTCAAGGGCACCAGGCTTGTTTGCTGGCCCAAAATCAGGAAGGGGTGTCTAGGTTCATCTTGGCATCAGGTTATGGAGGATGGCATCCTCGATAACACGCCCCACATCGAATGGTATATCTGGATAATGGCGAGGATTAGCGAGGAGCGGCGGTCACCTCACACATTCGTCGTCGGGATGAGCGAGTGATGAAATTGTACTTAAAAACCTTAGCCAGGAATGTGACCAAATGCTTGGCCTTGAAATTGGCAACGCCAGCGCGCGCGTGATCCTCCACTCACCGGAGTCCTTTGGTGTCGCGGATGACCTCATGGTAGTCGGGATGCTCGCGGAGCGTCAAAGGGTCGGTGGGTTGTGCTCTAGGCCATAGAGCTATTGATCGACTCCGCCGCGAAGTCGGCCAATACACCTCGCACCACGACCTTTGAGGACATGGGAGGCGGATTGAAGGCGTAAATCCGGCGCCACAGCTCATCGCTATTTGGGCCAGGGGTTGGCATAAGGCACGCCATCCTTATTCGCAATTGTCTTGCGGAGAAGTCATCAGAGTGGTGAAACCCTTCTCCTTGATGAAGGAGCGATTTTTGCAAATGGTGCCAAACCGATCGCGACACTAAATTACAAACCTCGAGGCATCAGGCATTAGAATTCGGGTCCTCGGCCCCGGGCCGGCCCCTAAACGGCGAGCGACTTACACTTTCTTGCGAGCGCCTGCTAACCTAATGGCTTCGAACACCTAATGTGCACCACAACCAATCAACTAATAACTACCTAAGGACTCAACAACACCTAAATGGGACTCAAAGACCCTAAGGGAACCTAGAAGACCCAAAATGAGGACCTCTGATACCTCTAGACTAAGCGAGAAAGTAACAAAAATACTGAGCTCGTACCCGAGCTAGAATCGGGCACACGGTGGTGGGAATGCCACTATGACCCAAAGCGGCGAGGGTGACTACGGTGGTCGTGACGATGGAGGGTCTCAGGCCCGGTGGGATAGAGACTCAGGCAGGTCGGTGAGAGGTGAGATGCGAGGGGATCTAGGGTTTCGGTGAGTGAAGGTGTGTGAGATGAAGAGCCAAAATGAACTATTCTTGGGCTAAAAACAGGGCCACGTCGCGACGTGCGGGATGACGTCGCGACGTGACAGAGAGCTTCACTAGGCAACGTCGCGACGTGGAGGATGACGTCGCGACATGGCGAGGCAGTACCGTCCGCGTCGCGGCGTGAAAAGACGCGTCGCGAATTGGCGAAGTGCAAAGGTGGCGTAGCGGCGTGAAAACGCACGTCGCTGGCGTGGCGAATATTAATTTGGCGTCGCGGCGTGAAAACTCACGCATCGCGACGTGACGGTATTAAAATGGCGTCGCGGCGTGAAAAATCCGCGGTAGCGGCGTGGCGAGATGAAATTTGGCGTCGGCGTGAAATTCCGCGTCGCTGACGTGGCGAGAACTGAAAAATGGCGTCGCGGCGTGTAAATCCCATAATCGCGACGTGGTAGAAAAAGGCTCCCAAGAGATTTTATATCTCACACCCCAATTTTTAAAGAACTCTCCACTTGTAAACTTCCTTTGAGACTTGAACGTGCAAGCCTCGTACCTACACTTAGGCTCCACGAAATTAAACCCGACCATGAAACACGATCATGGATACGGTAGAAATCAAAATTCTTGAAAATAACCAATAGAACTTGAAACTACAAAAATTTAGGAACACTTGGGTTTGCCTCCCAAGAAGCGCTATGTTTAATGTCGTTAGCTTCGGCGACCCTGAATCTCGATGTACACGACACTTAGGATAATAGGAAGTATTATGCGCATCCTTATAGTGCTCACCCAATGCTTTCAAGGTGGATGAAATACTCTTACGTACATGCCTTGCCCTTACCGGGTGTCTTTACGTGCGATAAGCGGTTTATCCACTGAAATTTTTAAATCGCCTTGCACGATCTCGTATCTTTGAAGTTACGAGGATATCTTCATTTGGGTCGTCGTCTGGGTGCTTGGTAGGTGGAAAACATGGAAAGTGATCTACGTCTCCTTGGACTCATTAGTTTGAGTTACCTTCCCACTTTTGTGGTAGGCTTTCACAGCCCATTAGGAAGGTCTACCAAGTATGATGGGGACCCAGTCGATCTTCTTCCATGTCGGAATGACAAGTCTGGCTGGAAGCCAGATTTACCAGCTTTGACGCATTTCGACTATACCTCGAGGGTGTTGGTATGACCGATCCATAAAGTTGTAGGCGATTGTATGGTTGATTTCGGTTCTCCCAACTAGCCTTTTAAACGCCGAGGAGTGGCATCAAGAGTTGATGCTCGCTCCCGAGTCACATAAGGCTTTTCAGGCACCGATTCCACATAGAAATGGTATAGAAAATTTACCCGGATCTTGAAGTTTCGGGGGAAGCTTCTTTTGCGGGATGCCTTGCATTCCTTAGTTAAGGCAATGGTCCATACTCTTCAATTTCTTCTTACTTGCAAGATCTTTTTCATGAATTTCATGCTTGGCATATTCTCTAATGCTTCCAAAAAATGGTATATTAATATGGTTCTTGAAGATGTCAAAAACTTTCTTGTTTACTTCCAATTACCTTTCTTCAACCTCGAGGATGCGGGATTGGTATAGCGGGTTCTTACATTTTTATGCAACTGCGGTTTCTTCTGCTTTTTTATTATCCTTGGCGCCCCTCACATCTCGTGGTTGCTCATTTTTAAATGCGAAGGTGAGTCGGGATACTTTGGTCTTGCTCCTTAGTTTCAAGTCTCTTCTTTTCGTCTGACTGAGATTTCCAACTCTTTCCATTCCTTAGGTGATGGCCTTGCAGTACTCTTTCCCTTCTCTACGGGTTTACCTCAGGTGGCAGCGATGATCAGTGCTACGCCCAGCGGATTAGCCGTTTGCCATTTGAATCTCCCCTAAATTTCTCAAGCCCAATGCCGCTTGATTATTCCAGTTGAGTTGTTTCTTCTTGCATATTCGCGCCTTAGTCTCATTCATGGAGGCAGCGAATCTGCGAAGTTAACATACGTCTTGAAACGCTCTAAATCCGACTTCTTTTGAGGTGGTTCATTAGCTTTCGGTTTGATGGCATATTGTTACTAGTTTGTCACGCCATCCATGCCCTTGATTGTTTTGATTATTAAAGTTACGATTGTTACACCACCCTTGTCCACGATTAGATTACGGTATTTATTACCCCCATACGGTCCTTCTTTGTGATTGATTAAGTTAAACACAAACGTCTTTGGGCTTGCTCTCTTTGCGGGGTTTCTTGGCCGACATTCATGTTTGTTGCTGTCCTCCTGATTCACACAACTCCCATGGAGTGGTGCCATGGCATGTGTTGTTCTGTATCTATTTAAAGCTGTTTAATTAATTTGACCACATGATTTACAGTTATTGAATTGCATTGTCGTACCACCAGTAGTGTTCTTTGGTGTAGCCTTCTCTCTAGGCCAGCGATTAGTGGTTGGCATCTTCCAATATCTCATCACGCTGGTGTGGTTTTTCTTCATCAATGATCCTCCAGTGAGGCATCCCATCATTCGGGTTGTATTTCTGAGACCATTGTAGAAGGTGTGGACTTGCATCCATCGGTTGGTCGGTGGTGAGGACACTTCATGATAATTCATGGAACACGTCCCATGCCTGCGCAGAGTTCTCCCCCTCTAGTTGATAAACGTATTGATCTCTTACCTGAGTTGTGCAATCTTCGAAAGGTGGAAGAACTTGGTGAAACTTTTGTACCAACTCGTTCCATGTAGTAATGGAGTCAGTGGTGGCCCCAGTTGTAATGTTTGGCTCATCCACGGTGAGTGGGAATAGCATAATCTTAGGGCTTCTTCGACTCCATTGTATTTGATGGTATCGCGAACTTCGAGAAGTTAGTCAAATGCATGTTCGGGTTCTCATGGGTAGTCCATGGAGACAATATATTCTGGCTTATCTGTCATGTTGACTTCAATTCGAAATTGGTTGCTTGAATCGGTGGCCGTCTGATCGCTGTCTGAACAACTGTTGGTGGTAAAACAAACTCATCTAATAGCATGTAAGGATCGTGCAGTTTGTATAAATGGCGGGCGGCAGTTCCTATTCGGCTTCTCTGTAGTTCCGGTTTGTTCAACGCCAAAATCTTGTTCTTGGTGTTTCCATAACTCAGTGAAGTTCTAATCGTTCTGTTCTCTGTTCTCGCGCGATACGTGCGAAGTCTTTACGGCTGAGTCCACCTGAATGTTGATTAATTCGGTTTCTTTGTCGCATGTACTCCACTGAAACACCATCTTGCAATAACACACAAACTAACAAAACCCGATTACCGACACTTGTAAAAATAACAAAGTAAAAGAAAAAGTCGAGAATATTATCTATGTGCTCGCCTGCATGTAATTTAAACCTTTCCACGACGGCTTTGAAGCAGCGGGCCGAATCACAGCGGTGTATAAAATGAATGCCTAAGTGCGCCACGCGTAGCCCAAGTAATATAGTGTGCCAAAATACGGATATTCGATCCACGAGGGGAAAGGTAAATTGACTACAGAGGGATTCTGGCACTAGAACTGATATCTGAATAAAGGGTTTTAGGGTAAAAATTAAATAAGAGCTATGACTAAGTTTGTTGATTCCTAGTGAATTAATGGTGTTGGCGCCTAGGGTTAAATATAGCCCCTATCACGTTCAATGGATTACTTTTCAAAGATATTGTTATTTAAATCTATTTGTAATATGTCAATTAGAGGTGATCTTACCTACGAGATATCCTCTCGAGGTATATCCGCCTATCTCGTGAATAGGAATCAGTATATCTCTATCGACTCGGTATTAGAAATGTAAAATGTTCACAACACTCAATTGCTACCTTCGGGTTCGAATATCTCTATTATAGAATGACTCAGGCTACTCTATCCAAATCCTGAATACCCCTCGTCTCTCGAATCTCGGATCTCGGTGCGAATATGCTAACATTGGCGAGACATTAACATATAATTGAAATGCGGGTATAAAGTAGGTGATGTGACAAATTAAAAACAATTGAATAACATGAAAGATCAAACTTTAATCCATTGGACATGACAGGGTTTGATGTAACTACTAGAAAGAGATCTAGAACATAATGGAAGAAAATATAAAAACATTTGTTTAATAAAAACATTGTTCTAAAATCCGAAAATATCGAAAAATGAAAAGTGTTACAATTCCGGGCACTTCCTCGAAGTCGGTGTCACTGCGCTCTCGAATCACGTGCCTGCGTTTAGTGTGCCTCGATCCTCGCCAGTTGAACCTAATTTGCTTTTAATGATGAGGCGGTTACCGGTAGTCAGCGGCGTGGTGGCGTCGCGGCATGAGCGATGTCACTGGCGTGGTGATGTCCGCGGCGTGGGGGCGTGTCAGCTGACGTGAGGGCGTCACGGCGTGGGGATGTCGCGGCGTGGCGGGTACTTCGTAGTCTTGTTCCCCATTTGCTCAAATACGCTTCGTTCTTGCTCTTTTCACCCCGATGCTCCTGCATTCACAAAGAACATCCAACTCGATGTTCTAGTCACAAAAACACAGAATTACTCCTAAAATAAGCAGGAGAATGTAAATTGTGAGTATATATAGGTGTTTTAGGCACTCATCAGTGTGTTGACTACAGAGATTTGCTTTTCAAATATTATCTGGATATACGTATTGTGTGAAAGAGTACTAGAGTCTGAATTTAAACTAAACTAACTAATCTGAATGAATTACTATGTAATGGAGACTAGGGCTATGTCTCCCCCTGCCACTTTCGATGGATTATTTCTTAAAGATGATATTATTCAGTTTATTTACGATTTATTAATGGCAAGGTGATCTTGCTTACGAGATACCCTCTCTCGAGGTGTATTCGCCTATCTCGCTAGTAGAGTTGAGTGTATCTCTACCCCAACTCGGTACTCCGAAATGCTTAAATGTTCTAACCTTAATTGCCACCTTCGGGATCGGGGATATCTCTGTTACGAATCAAGCTGAAGGAATTTGCTCTACTCATATCTAGGTATCCTCATCTCTGATCTGGATCTCTAGTATGATCCTAAAAAAGCTACTCCAATGTTGTGAGCATCACCATGTAATTGATTCAGGATGTAAAGCGGATGATAATGAATCATAAATCAATGAATATAGAGTGTAAACTTTTAATCCATTCAAGCTGAGTTCAACAATACCCTAGGTATAGATGCAGAACATAATGAATAAGAAAATCTTGGAGTATGTGATATATAAAACATCGGTTCTATTATCAAGAAACAAAGAAAATACAAATCTAGAGATATTCTTTGAGGATTTGATGCCTCCTTTGTTTGCTTTCGGTTCCGCAGCCTCGTTCCGATGCGATTCACGATGCCTCCAAATTCGCCGATTCATGAATTACACCCTTTTATTTTAATGTGAAGACAAAACTTGCGGCGTGGCGTTCGCGTGTCGCGGCGTTGAGGCGACCAGCGGCGTTGCAATGTCGCGACGTTGGCTGTCAGCGGCGTTGAGGCGTCGCGAGCGTTGCCCTTGTTGACTTTAAATTTGTTGACCCAGCGTCGCGGCGTTGGGGCGTCAAACGTGGGGGCGTCGCTGCGTTCCATCCAATCACTTATACCTTTGCCTCATACGCTTCAAAATTACTTCCAAAATTGCCCTTTTAACGATTTTTATACCATAACTATACTAATCAGATGTTGAGCTATAAAAATCGTATTTCAGTAGCGAAATAATGCTAAAAGCGTAGGCAGAGGCGGGTGCCCTTAGCCTGGAGTGTTTTGGGCGCTCATCACACCCCCAGACCCGGCTTCTTGCTTGTCCCCGAGAGGCAGTGATCAACTAACACACACTCTATGTACTATAATCTAACACGAAGATAATGCTGCTTATCCTTTGATAAATAAAGAATCAGGTGGCTGAGCTCCTCACCTCACCTTGTTTCTATTTGAAGTTCACAGGATTCGCAAAGGTGATTGAATGTTCGAAAGAACTAGGTTGACTCGGTGAAATCGTCAAGTGCTTCAGCCTTTGATATATTCAATGGCCTTTCCCAATGATCCTATGTGCATATAAATAAATGACCTCTAGTGTACACTTAAGTTTCGACGCCCCCCCAAACTTGAGTTCAACTCGCCTAATTGGGAAAATCTAACTGAGATCGGAGCATACGTTTGCAAAATCTAATATATGCACTCACTACATGAGACAAAACTGGTGCTCTTGGGTTTATGTTAAGTGTCCATGTAGGATTAGTTGGTGACTCCCACCGGTTGGTTAAGAGACACCCAGGGCATTCGATTCCTCGAGCGTCACCCGAACACTCAACTAAACCCTAAGGGCTAAGCTATGAAACTTCCATCCTTCTGTCCCCTGTAGCAGGCGGTGAGTCAATGACTCGGCGGTGGCTCGAGGGTGGGCTTTGAAAGGCCTCGAGTTTGTGCGGGATTCGATTGGAAGATCCCTTATTATCTATTTTTTTCTTTTATTTCTTTTCAAAATTTTTTTTTTTCAGTTGGGGCTCAAAGGCAATCCTCTTTTATTTACAGTGTCCCATCTCTTTAGTGATTAGAGACTCCCAAGGTTTATTGAACCTTAGTAGTCGGGCTCGGTACCTAGGCATACCCTAGAGATAATTTGTGTGTGAGTGTGATAGGCTCCTTGAGAAATTGTTTCTTGAATCACCGGAGGGGATTCCACTGTACTTCCACTCCTAATTCGGCTAATTCGAACATTCAAACCTTAATGGAAACCTTTCTTCATTGACAAAAGTGGATTCGGCTAAAAAAATTTGATCCCCTACTCTAAAGCCTTAGCATCCTGGCGGCTCCTAAACACGACACCTTGCACATGTATGTGAATCTCACAAAAAAACCTGAGCATGACTAAACCTGGCTTCCGATATCCTAAGATGAGCAATCGTAAATGAAACTAAGCAGAAATGTAACTAACTAAGCAGAAATGTAAACTAACATGCATAAATAAAAATAAACTACAGCACTCATAAACATAAAACTAATCTACGAAAAACCTGAGGATCATCTACACCCTTGAGAACAAAATATCGGTGTCCTCAGATAATTAGAGGGGTGAAGATAACTCCACACAGTGATCGACGGTCACTATAATTGGTGGCGGTGGCGGTACGGTGGAATCTGAGAATCCCGAACCAAGTTGGGCTGTAATTTGCTGCTGTTGAAGAATAATTGGCTGGTTAGCCCGGCCGCGGAAATGCTGCCTGCCGGCACGGGCGCCTCCATGTCTGTGTGAGGAGGACTCGGTGCTCTAGGTCTTATCCCGAGAGAAGGCATCAAGCGCTCGATGAGAGCACCCAGGGTCCTCGGAGTCGGGGTGGGGTAGGGTGGTATCTCTGTATTTCACGTGAGTGGTGGTGGGAGTGGGTGGGACGATGGCCCCTTGATATACACAGGGATATGCTGGGATCAAAATAGGCCTGATAGTCGTGAAGCTCGTCCTGTTACGAGGAATCGTAGAAAAATGAATCATAGGCCCCCTCGGGTCGTGGGACACGGTTTGTCCTCTTGGCGATATGGCCTTGATGGGGTGTAACCATGCCTCCATTATTGTCATCGAGGCACCGGCTCGTTTATAGTATAAATGAGGAAAGGGTGCCCCAAATTCATCTTAGCATCGGAGTTATGGAGGATAGCATCCTCACATAAGCACCTTGACTATCCATTTACGGAATATCTGAATGATGGCATAGTTGGCGAGACTTAGCTTGGCTGTCACTTCACACCACGTTCGTCGTCGAATGAGACGTGATGAAGTGATGCCGGACAACAGGGATAGGCCAAATGCTTGGCCTTGAAGTGGACAACATGGCCCTCGCTGTTGAGTTTCCACTCACCCCGGCCATTAGTCAAGACTCGAATGACCTCGGGGTAGTCGGGACGCTCGTAAAGCCGATCAAACGGCTCTGAGGGGACATGGTCAAGATTATAATAGTGATTGATCGACTCCGCACTGAATTCAACCAACACACCCCTCACTTGAACCTTCTTGACGACGTGGGAGGCGAGATTGGCGTAGAATTCTCGCACCACACTCATCGTAGCTGGATGAGGTGGTTGGCAAAGTGCTCGCCATCCCTTAGCCGCAATAGTTTTGCGGAAGAAGTCTTCAGGGTGATGAAAACCCTTTTCCTTGATAAACGATCGGTTCTTGCGGATAATTCTTGAACGATCGGCGCCTATCATTGACAAACCGTGGAGACATCATAATTAGGGGTCATTCATCCTTTGGGCCAACCAGCTTTGTGGCGACTTTAAACTCCCGGACATTGGGAGGGAAAGGACTTAGACTCCTAGGAGGGTAATGCATGTAGACAATATGACCAAACACCTAGGGTACTAGGAAAAGCAGACTAACTAATTGCACAGTGACCCTAAATGTGACCCAGCAGAAATAAACCCAAATGTGACCCTAAATGTGAGGCAGGGAAATGGGGACTCCTAAACCTAAGGTGGGTGACTAGACTAGTGCAAGAACGCCTAAGTGGAGTGTGGGAATGGCGAGCAAGGATGGGGGACTGCGAGTGTGTGGTGGTGACGGCGATGTCAGAGAGGGTGTCGGAAGGCAAAACACTGACCTCTGATCGGTGTGGTAGGGGACTCCGGCAAGGGTCGGTGTGTCCTGGTGTGCAGGGGGATTAGGGTTGAGGCAAGGCGGAGTAAGTAGAACAAATAATGAAGGTGATTTGGGCCTTAAACATGGCGCGTCGCGGCGTTCGAGCGGCGTCGCGGCGTTGAGAACAGCGTCGCGACGTTCGGAAGCGGACATTTTCCAATGTCGCGGCGTTGAAGACCAGCGTGCGGCGTTCGAAGAAGAAAGTTTTCGATATCAGTGACGTTGATCAATGTCGACGTTCGAAAAGAATGTTAAAAATCAGCGTCGCGGCGTTGGATATCGTCGCTGACGTTCCGGAGAGTTCAAAATCAGCGTCAGCGGCGTTAAGCGGTTAAAATCAACGTCGCGACGTTTGAATCTCACGTCGCGACGTTCCAGAGGAGGGTAAAATTGACATCGTGACGTTGAGAGCCAACGTCGTGACGTTACAGAGAAGGCTCAAGATGCAAATTAAGGAGCCAAGGTCTAGGATAAGAGAAAACTCCCCTCGTATAAATGTACATCTCTGGACCTTTTTCGTGCGCTACATGAACGGACTCTCCCCAGTACTTTCGATCGCGGGTCCTGAAATTATACAGCCGAAAAGGGATACCGATTACGGACAGAACATCAAACCAAAATGACTTAAAGCAAATAACGTAAACCATAGAAAGGAAAATTGCAAGAAAAACTTGGGTTGCCTCCCAAGAAGCGGTATGCTTAATGTCGTTAGCTCGACGGCCCTGAATCTCAATGTGCGATATGCTTAGGAGAAACTGGGAAATGCTTATGCATCTCCCTATAGTGCTCACACCTAATGCTCAAGGTGGATGAAATATTCTTCTGTTCATGTCCTTGCCCTTCTCAGTGTCTTTACGATGCGATGTCGGCTTATCACGGAAATTTTTATGTCGCCTTCTGAGCTCGTGTAGTGAGTTGAGATATCTTCATTTGAATCGTTATGCGGATGGTTCATAAATTTGAATACATAAGTGATCGTCTCCTTGGACTCTCAATTTAGGCTCACGCTTCTTGCACACATTGATTTGAGCTTTTCCGTAGCTAGGAAAGATCTGCAGTATGATGGGAGGCAGGTCGTCTTCCTCATGTCCCGAATGACAAAGTCACATTTGGAAGGAATGAATTTACCAACTTTTACTAGGACATTTTCGATTATACCCGGGTGTTGGTAAGACACATCTGCGAGTTGCAAAAATTTGATTGTAGTCGATTTAGTTCCCGGCTTTAGCCTTTAAACATCGAAAATGGCATCAAGTTGATGCGGCTCCCAGTGCCACGGGGCTTTTCCGGATACAGATTCCTATGAAGCGGTATGAAAACTACCGGATCTTGAAGTTATGGGGGAAGCTTCTTTGCGAATGTACGCTTTGCATTCCTCAGTTAATCACGTTAAATTACATATTCCTCACGACTTCTTCTTACTCATAAAATCTTTCTGTAATTTCACGTAACTGGCATGTTCTCAGTGCTTCCAAAAGGGTATATTAATATGTAGTTTCTTGAAGATGTCAAAAACTTTGCAAGCCTTCTCTAACTTACCTTTCTTCAACCTCTGAGGGTATGGGATTAGTATGGCAATTTCATCTGTTTTATATGTTTCTTGGTTTCTTCCATGCTTTTATTATAAGTGACCGCTCGTATCACCGGGGGTTTGCTCTTCTTGCATCTGGTCTTTCGGGATGCTTTGGTCTTGCTCCTTAATTTTATGTTCTCTTACCACTAGTTGCAGATCCGAGATTTCCATCTCTTTTCCACTCCTTAGAGTGATGGCTTTGCAGTACTCTTTCCCTTTGCCTCTAGGGTTTACCTCTGAATTGCTTGGTAGCGAACCCTGTTGCCTTTTTGTCCTTGGCCAGCCATTGACCATCTGTGCCTCCAAATTTCTCAAGCTGTATAACCTTGATTGTTCAACTGGGTTGCTTGCTGCTACATGTTCGCCTTAGTCTCATTCATGAAAGCGAGTGGGAGAGTCGCGTTTGTCTGGGCTTGTTAAGTCCACCTTTTTTCTCGGGGGTGGTTCACTAGCGGTTTGATGGCATATTGTTACGATTGTTCCTCCATTCCTTACCCTTGATTGTTACATTGTTACGGTCACGATTATTCGCCACCCTTAGCGCTGATTTTGATTCGATAATTGTTTCCCCCAGCTGTCACTTCTTCGCGACCCTTTCTGATTGAACCTTGACCGCGTATTGAGCACGCTCTCTTGTTTGGTTTCGATCGGCGATACGTGCTATTGTGCTGTCCTCCACAGAATTCACACAACTCCTATGGGTTGGTCTGTATGGCATTCGCGGTTCCTTCTTTGTCCTAGTTCTTTGCTTTAGTGTTGCACCATGATCTTAGTTGTTGAGAACCTCATTATCAGATGCCACCCACTACTTTTCAGGTGTAGCCTTCTCTCTAGGCCAACGGTTGTATTGGTTCTGACATCTTCTAGGTTCATAAGCGTGCGTGGTTTTATTCATTAGTGCTCCTCCAGCCGAGACATCAATCACTGTTCTAGTTTCATTTCTCAGACCATTATAGAAAGTATAGACCTGCATCCATTTGGTCAGTCGGTGGTGTGGGCATTTTCTCAATAGTTCATGAAATCTATCCCACGCCTCTGCTAAGTTCTTCCCCTCTAGTTGTCCAAACGTATTGATCTCTTGCACAAGTTTATTGCAATTTAAGTGGGAAGAACTTGGTCAGAAATTTTGCACTAAATCGTTCCATGAGTAATGGAATCCGGTGGGTGACTTGTTAACGATCTTGGCTCTATCACCTAGTGAGGTAGAACAATTGCGCCTTTGAGAGTGCTTCTCCAGTAACCCCATTATACTTGATCGTATCACAGACTTCAAGGAAGTTGGTCAAATGCATATTTGGATTCTCATTAGGCAACCCGTGGAACAGGGATGTTCCGAAGCATCACAATAAAGTAGTGGCTTCCAACTCGAAGTTGTTTGCCTGAATAGGTGGTCTTCTGATAGCTGTCTGAACAACAGTAGGTGGTAGTGCAAACTCCTCTAGCAACATGAATGGATCATCTGGCTGTATAAACGGTCTAGGTGCATGATTCCTTCTGTTATTCCCATTTCGGCCTCTCTGGGGCTCGTTTTGCTCAATACTAAGATCCTGCTCTTCATTGTTCTCCATGTTTGCCTGAATTCTAATCTGTTCAGTTCTCTGTTCTCGGCATATTCTGTGTAAAGTTCTTTCTGGCTCAGGATCAAACAGATGTTTGTCAACTTTGATCCTCGTCGTTGCATGCCTCCTTTGAAATCTAAAGCGCAATCACACACGAAACAACAAGGGCAATTACGGCACCTTAAAAACAAATGAAAACAAAAAATTCCAGATTAATATCTAATTACTTTATTCTCTATATCACTCTAAACCTCTTCGAACACTTGGCGCCAAAAACTTGTGAGGCCGAAAATGTAGTGTGCGCAAATGCGCTTATGCGCGGGAGGTACACGCGTCGCCCCAATAATATAGTGTACAAATGACGTATATCGATCCACGGGGATAGGTGTGTTGACTCACCAATTTGCTTTTCAAATATTATACGGATATCGTATTATTAATGAAAGAGTACTAGAGTCACGAATTTAAACTAAACTAACTAATCTGAATGAATGCCTGTGTAATGGAGACTAGGGCTATGTCTCCCTCTGCCACTTTTGATGGATTATTTCTTAAAGATGATATTATTCAGTTTATTCACGATTTATTAATGGCAAGGTGATGCCTTATGAGATACCCTCTCGAGGTGTATTCGCCTATCTACGCTAGTAGAGTTGAGTGTATCTCTACCCGAACTGGTACTCGAAAATGTCTTAAATGTTTTTAACCTTATTACCACCTTCGGGATCGGGGATATCTGTTACAGATCAGCAGGGAAAAAATTTGCTCTCTCATATCCCTAGGTATCCTCCTTATCTAGAATCTCGGATCTCTAGTATGATCATACTAATGTTATTGAACATCACCATGTAATTGATTCACGGATGTAAAACGGTGTGTGAATCATAAATCAATGAATAATATAAATTAATAAACTTTAATCCATTCAAACGTGACAGGGTTCAACAATACCCTAGGTATAGATCTAGAACATAATGAATAAGAAAATATCAGTATGTGATATATAAAACATCGATTCTATTATCAAAACAAAAGAAAAATACAAATCCTAAGGCTCTTCTTTAGATCGATGTCCCTTTCTTTGCTCTGATTTCCTCGCCTCATTAAATCGATTCCGATGCCTCCAAATTCTCGATCCCTTGAATTCTGCACCCCTTTTCGCTTTTAATGATAGAAGACAAAACTGCGGCGTCGCGTAGGTGGCGATCAGCAGCGTTACCCTTGTTGACTTTTATATTTGTTGACCCAACGTCGCGATGTTGGACGTGTGACGTTAAGGAGCGTCTCGCGAAGCGTTCAAACTCAGCTCCTTATGCACTGCCTCCTTCTGCTCCAAAATTGCTTCCAAAAGCTGCCCTTTTCGCACTAATTTCACCTGCATACACACCAACTATACTAATAAGATATTGAGCTATAAAAATACGTATTTCAATGTAAAATAATGCTAAAAGCCAAGGCAGAGGCGGGTATAACACAGGTATTTTGGGCACTCATCACCCAGTCCTTATAATTGAATCAAAATATCAATCACAAGATACAAAATAAAACTACCACCATAGTGAATTGTTTATAGTGTAACTACATACAGTCCTAAGTCTTATTTACATATACATATTCAAAAATTGTACATTTACATTTATATAATCAGAGTACGAAACCTACAGGTGATGGACCCCTATAAGTGTGCTGGCCCAGCAGAATGAGGACAATCGTGGACGTCCTCCCCTATACCTACACGGATTAAAGCCCGTGCTAAGCTTAATGCTTAGTGAGAAACATATGGATTATACATATACACATGCATTAATACTCATTTATAGTGAGCATATAACAGTAACAGATATACAGGAGCAGATATCATAATTTTTCATGAATTCATATAATAAACTTATACCATGCCTTATGCGGACTTATACTTAGTGGATCTCCGTGAGGAGTTACATAACTATGCTTGTGCGGAGGTACTAGTAGGTGCTACGAGCTTATACTTGTACGAGAGGTGCAGTAGGTACATTCGAGACGAAACGATATGCATTACCTTACTTTTATTCGTTATTCAGACTCTTATCATATAGCTGTTTGACTACCTAGGCATTAATAATAAGCCGAGTGGGACACTTAGCATAATAAGTACCTAAAGGAGTGCGGTGTCTGATCTTGAGTGCCATGCCTTACCAAAGCGAGAGTGCGAAGCAGCGACAAAGAGTGCCCGACGCACTAAGCGAGTCACCAGAAGTCTGCCGTCATCTTTGAAGCATGGTCAAAGAGTGCCGTAGCACTAATCAGAGAGTACCAAAGTACTAAATGTGCCGAAGCACAGTGAAAGAGTGCCTCGCATAATCGCCGTCTGCAGAAGTGCTATCACGTGCTGTCCATGTAGCGGAGGTGTCATGTCATTGATATCAGGTCTTGAGCAATCCTATAATTATATGTGTTCAGAACTTACTATATTATCCGCGGGGCATTAGTTTTGTTTCACTTCGCGGCGAGTCACGTGCGTTTTCATTGATTTCATTCTTATTTGAACCCCCATTAATCATTTATTAGGGTTCCTATACTATCGGTGTATGAATTTAAGGCTTAACAATGCAAAAGTACAAATGAGCTGCTTTGGAAGCATCGGTCAGTAGAATTCACCAGCACTGATTGGTAAGTACCAACCTTTACGTGAATGAGTATGGAAATTTACCACTAACTTTTAGTACCAATACCGCACTCTGTCCAATGGAATGCAGGGTACCCACGGCTTTCATTACCAATACCAATGCGAGTTTCTCGGGAAATGGCATATTTTGTCATTTTTCACCCACAAAAACTCAAATAACTTCCTCTAAACTCATGTATCTCATAATCCACAATGGAATCCTACCCAAACAACTCCAATAATTGGTTAGAATCAAGAAAAACCTCTTTTTCCCAAGTTAGGGCTTTTCCCCAAGATCAAAATCACAAAAAGGGAAAGTTAGGGTTTGTTTCTTGCACTTAACCTCTTCAAATCTTCACTTGGTTGCTTGATCACAAAGGGAGCAAGAAAATGGGAAGAAACCCAATCAAAACTTGATATTCTTCAAGCCCTAGCTATTCTCCCCTTTTCTCCTCCCTTTCTCTCCCAAAACGGGATTTGCTCCCTAAAAATGAGCTCTTAGACTACTTTTTGGTCTTTAAATTCACTTTCTCCTAAGGCCATGTTTGGCTCTTTCCTATTTTGGCTCTTAACCCATTTTTCATTTAAGTCTCCTATTATTCCACTTTGCTCATTCATTTCTCATAATTTCACTTAGACATTTATATTACCTTAACATTTAAGCTTATTCTATTTTTGACTGTTAGGTCCTCATTTCATCAATTCAAATTTGCATATATCTTGTACAAATTAAGGTTTCAGAGAATTTTCTCACTTAGCAAAATAATAATCACGAGAAATTTCAAAATGCACTTATAATTTACCCTAATTATGTTTAGCGACTAGGGTGTATTTTGGGGTGTTGTTAAGGAGTCTAATATGTAGGATATGGCTCAACCTAAAGGTCATGGTGGCTCTAAAAGAGGAGGATCAGAGTGATGGGTCTAATGGTGAAGAGCTCTCACTATCTCAACACTCTAGGAAGAAACTAAGTGTACGTTGAATGTGTGTGTGCATCCAAAACTCCTAATAAATATAAAACAAAGAAAAGCACACTAGTCATACAAATATCCTGAAATCTAATGCTAGGTTATACAAGTCTTCAAATATTAGGAACCAATCAGCGTCAATAAGTCAAACACCTCTAGAATGCTCCCAAACATGGATATAGCCCATCACTAGACCTTACTCCTAGTCACTAACTCGGTCGAATAGCAAACAAGGAGCAACAAGTCTCCAATCAAACACACAATCAAGAGAGATAGATCAACCGAGACTAGAGGTTTGGAGATAAGGAGATACATGTGTGCCCTACATAGACATGCAACAAACAGTCATCCTGGAGAAAGATAGTCATGCAACATAGCCATGCAAAGCGCAGGTATATCATCCATATCTACATATAATCTAAGTAGGAGTATCAAATGAGAAAGATGAATATATAAAAAAAACAACATACTAAAAGAGGTGATCAAGAGGAATATATAATAGAGAAAATCAACATGGCAAGGCAAATGTGATAAGCAAATCAATCAAAATATACATATGTCAAGATGAGTAGAGTATTCATACAACAAGGATTAACATACTCTAAAGATAAATGATTTACCAATATAATCAATCATGTCAACACAAATAAAAGTATGCAACACTATTAGTATACATGTAAGGAACGGGATAAATATCATACAGTGAGAGGAGGTCAACATACTATGAGAATAATCAAGCGAAGCAATCAACACATCAAAATAACAGGAATATACAACAATGATAAAATAATAAGTCTCAAAATGAATAGAATGAGCATACAATAAGAAGCAAGTGACATAACGAATGAGTAAAATTAACCAATAAAGTAAACAAGCCAATACTAATGATACAACAATCAAACATGTGAAAGATCTGACAAGCAAGTAAAAGAACTCTCGAAAGTCTTACCGATAATCAAGTACATAAAAACCACAAAAAAAAAAAAAGGTATCTACAATCGACTAATCAAAGCCACATTTTTGAATTTGTATTCAAGCATGTCCCTCCTTTATTTCCCCGATGGAGTCGCCATTTTGGATCCTGCATTTTTACTATTATCGTTTCCATTAAAAATGCAAGACCCGTTTTTATATCTTGAAAAATTATTTTGAAAATTGTTTGAGTACAGCCCTTCTTTTTATTTATTTTAAATGGAAAAAAATAAAAATAAAATCATAAATGTGGCTCTGAAAAAAAAAAAAAAAAAAAAAACGGTATTGGAAAAATTGGAGTCAGGCTACAGGAATTCGAGTTATAAAATTAGTTTCGCCTCTTAACCAAATAAATTTATAAAATTTATTTTCTTTTCAGTTTCTCATTGAAAAATTTTCTCCCTCAAATAAATTTATAAAAATTTATTTTCTTCCATTTTCTTCCAATTCTTATCAATAAATTTATTAAAATTTATTTCTCTTCATTCATTTCGGTTTGTACCTTTGTATTACCACTCAAAATAATTTCTAAAATATTTTCTACACATTCATGTGCTAGTCACCAAGCACACTTACATTATAACACATTACAAACCATGTTATAAACATCATTCACACAACATACAACTCATGTTATACACGCAATCACCAATAATCCAACAAATCACACAAAACATTTCAACACACGTGCATGTAGTGTCCTAGTTTTGTCCCGTGATTTCCCTAGGTAATCTCATACCTATTCCGAACATCGAACCACACCTAGTGGTGATGCTCTTCCTCAACTATGGCCTAAGCCCAAATTCTCAATCTATAGGTTTCCATATACCTATACTCCACATCAAACCACCCAAGTGGTGATGGATACCCAAACCCGAGCTCCCTAGGTATTCGTATACCTAGCTCTGATACCAAGCGTGACACCCCAAGCTTGGAAATTAAGTTGACTACCACGAATCAGCCCTTGGAATGCAAGTGGATGTCGGGTGCAGACGCCACTTTAGAAAATCGAGGCGAGTCTCCTTTGTAGAGATACATGAAATACAATACTTAATAAAACACCGCATTTACTGTCCTAAACGGTCCAATATATGCAATATATATTCCAATCTGGCCACTTGGGCCCATAAACGAGCTCAATATACATGCCCATTTATATACCCAGTAGTTCTGAGAGTTCAAATGTTTTACTCTCATACTACATATATTAAAATACTCAATTTCTAATACATGTAAATATCATCAACGCCAAAGCCACAATCCGGCTTTTCTTCTAATCTCAGTCTCTAGGACGGCTTGAGTCCCCTACGCACGCTCCTGTGCACATAAAATAAAGGGGGGATCACGACGGGGTGACTAATGCTTTCGATAGGAGAATACGCCCTAAGTGGGCTACTCACCACCTAAGTGCAGTCTGATGTTCCGAATTCAAACACACATTCAAGAAAATGCATGATCCTACTTGAATGTCACCATGACCAGCACCCGGATCCGAGAGTCCTCAGACTTTCTCCCGCACTCGCTGAAAGCCTTGCATGAGAATTTAATATTTTGTTTGTTTGTGGACAACCCTCCGATGTAAATATATCAATTGGAGCGCTCGGCCCGATTGATATATTATTTGTTTATGGACACCCTTCGATGAATATCGAATTGGGTAGCTCCAAAAGCCGATTGATATTTTAAATTTGGACTACCTCCGATAACTAATGTTTTGACTACCCTCGAACCATTTTCTCTAGACTCATCTCATGCACTAACTCTATAATCCTAGGATGTTCGGTGCATATGGAGAGGATATGTATGTCATTTCCAATCTGAGTCTAATCACATGCAAATATGTAAACACTTGCATATTCATAATATCAAAATCACCTGATCATGTCATGTAATTTTCATTTCAAACATATAAGAATTAGCTACTTGGAAACAATAATCAAACCTAAACAATTTAATTTTAAATACTTTCGACCAAACACATATTTCACAAAAATAAAATTTTAGAACTTGTTTCGAGATAGTAGAGCCCTCGGTTACTATTCCCGACATCACAATAACGGTTCTTAGTGAACATGATCCACTGGCCCGTTCAGACCCTGATACATACCAAGCAAACATTTAATGCACAAAGTACACAAACTGCACCCAATCAGCCCGTACCCATACACAGCTGCTCCACATTTTGTTTCAAAATTTTTATCAATTCGGTCCCAAGGTTTGGGACCAATCAGACGGCCCCTCACGGCCTCACTCGACTCAAACATCGATAAAACACTTAAAATTGGAATAAAACTCAAGTAGGGAGAAAATCCTACCTCAAGGATTTCGAAGAAACTTCCTAAATCTGGTACCCTGAAGCTCGCATCAAATGGTTCTTCCTCTTGTCTTTGAAAGTGTCGACGGTTGGATCTTTGTGTATTTTAAGAGAAGTTTCTCTCTGCAAAATTCTCTCAAAAAGCAAGGCTACTGGATCCAAGAATGCCTCTCGTTTTCTTTTGGCTTATTGAAGGAGAAGAAGAACTATTTCATTATTTAGATCCTTTAGTGACTTAAATCAAATCCATGTAATTATGTCCTAACTTTTACGAATTGATATTCGACACTATCTCGTGATCCGTTTCATCGTTTCCTCTACTCCTTACCAATTATGGTACATGAGAACGTGCTATATGTGACTTCCGTCGCATCGAGAAATTCATTCTTTGACACGGCGATGCCGCAAGCGTACCGCTTCAGAAACGTGCCGGAATATTCACGAATTTCGTGCTAACTAGATTTCGCGAGACAATTCCAACGGTGAAATCTGTTTTGTCATCAAAGATTTATAGAATTAATTACGGATTTTCAACCGAAATAACAATTTTGTAATCAAAATTACGATTTTGCCCTTTTTCCAGAAATTGGAATTTCTCGGGTCTTACAGTAGGGATCGGAATTCCCATGAACATGGTGATAGTGCATACAAATTTCAAAACAAAAACACACAATCCGAATAAAGCTATGAGGATACAGTTTGAATCCATTCCTAAAGATCTATCTAGATTGATCTCAAAAAAATGATTCTGGCGGTGCTCGACCTCGAAACTAGATAGATCTCAAAAAATGATTTCGCGTGATTGCTTTCGACCCTCCAAGCCTTCTACCGTATTCCCCAATGCTAGAACGAGAAGAGGGAGTGCCTCTCTTCATGCTCTCCTTTGGACAATTGCCTCAACGGTTTCAGAAAGTGATTGATATTATTTTCTCCACCCGTAGAGGCCACCCAACATGACATATAATTAGGCTATGGTAGGAACCTAAAGGCAAATAAGATTTCGGGCTCCCAATGTAAATATATGAACTTATTTACATTCATTATAATTCACTCCACTAAAGAATTATAATTGCACTCCCTCACTTATTCGAAATTATAATTGGACCCCTTTGTTATTAAATACTTATTAATCTCCCAACGTTAAGATTACAAATACCCGTTGATTAAATTAAATTACTAACAATTTTATTTAATCAATATCTTATTATCACCTTGAAACTTTCCACTTAACTTATTTGATATGTCAAATTAAAATCCACCTACAGGGTTTAACATAATCAAAACTTATAAGTATCCTTAAGAAATTTATCGTAAATCATTGAGGGGCGTGGATTATGTTAATAATTAATATTCACTATACAATTAATGCCGTTATTCAATTCACCGAGATTATTGATATATAAAGATCTCACTCTTTATGAATCAAAATAACCAACAATAAATGCACGTGTCTATTAATTATCTCGAAATTAAGAGTAATAGTATTCATAATAACCATGAGGTATTAATTATTTTATATATCAGTATAAAATAATTATCCCAAGTTGGTCTCTTTCAATACACACGAGTGTACTAGCACAAGAAGTAGAAACTAAGCCATTCCCTATAGTCAAGACAGACCTACTGAAGTCTTGTGCTACAATCTCACCAATGGTGTGTCAAATTCCATTTAGATTGTGAACCAATAAAAACACATATTCCACAGGCAGATGATTTGATCTTCTATGTGTAAGCCAAGCTCTACACACCAAATCACATCTACTATGTAGAATAAAAGAGGCTTGCACCATAATATTTAAATGCAAAGATAGCTCATGTAGATTCTCATTGAAATGAAATAACATAATTTTATTAAAATAAAATAAGCATCACCAATAACAATAAAATGGTTTTAGTATATAGCCCTAACGAACCTCAATTAAAAGGAAAAAAAACCCTTTAACTAAAGCGACTTAAGGAACTTGCTCAATTATTTAAAAAATTAATTGAACACCTTATGCCCATGGTACTCTTTCCTTGCTCAAACCAAGGAAAGGTCCCCTTTATAGAGCCTAAGAGCTGGGTGCGATCACGATGGTATTTAGAATGGGTTAGCCGCAAAATTTTGGAGGGGTTTTGTATGTAAATAATGTCGGCAGCAACGAGATAAATCGATGTAGATGGCGGTGCAGCCCGAGGATGATGGCGGCGACAAAGGATGATCAGTAGAGAAGAAAAGTTGTATGCGTGTGGAGCGGCGGTGCCGTGTGGGCGACAACGGCGGTAGGTGTGGTGTGGGCAACAGCGATTAACAATGCTTATGCACAGCAAACAATAGCGGAGATGCGGTGATCTAGAGCGTGTCGGGGGCGAGGTGTGTATAACAACGTCGCCAGAATTCTTTCCCGGATTCAACAATCCTTGAGTAGGAGTCTGGATCGGGAGCGACAGGAGAGAAGCTGGTACTGGTAGAGAGGAAAAATGGGATGAAGAGATCGATTTCAAAAATTGATCCATTTGATTTTATAAGTAAATGATAGTTGACGAAGCATTTAATAAAATTAAATGGTATTATACTGAGTTTGAATTCAAACGAGAAAGCCCCATTTTGAATTCAAACACAGCCAGATCTATAGGGTTAATAAAATAATTATATTATAACATGCCGCAAGCAGATTGGGCTTTGATTCAAAATACAGCAGTTATTTTATATTTTAGCATTATTACTTTGATTCAAAAGCCTTTACTAGTATTTATTGTCATTTTATGACTTCAAAGACGGTTGTTCAGGAAACCAAAACTCAGGTTTTATTAGGGCTTTACAAATTAAATTAATTCGAGCAAGCAGAATGTGTCCCCAGGCGGTTATACATCTTGCTTGGGGGGTCGACAAATCCATAGGTTACCCTTTGGACTCGGGCTTTCGTTGTTTTCTTGTGAGGCCTCCTTTTCTCAAATATGTATAAGCCCAATAAATGGAGTTTTAGTATATAAACTCAAAAAACCTTGTCTTTGTTCCATGTGGGACACAACTTTTTGTTTTTGTTTTTATTGAAAAAACCCATTGTTTACAACAATCACCCACATTTTTCAAAAGAAAGAAAAACTTTTGTACACAACTTTTTGTTTTTGTTTTTAAAACATATTGTTTGGAATATGGAAGAAGGTGTTAATGCCTTAAGTTTGGTGTTCAATGAACTATGAACCAAACATAGATGAATAAGGTTTAACTTACAGAGCTTTGGTGAAGCTTATAGCCATGAACAGTACTCTTAATGGCATTAGACCTTATCAGCACCACACATCATGATTCTTCATTCCAGCCATTGTGCACAATAATTAGGCCATGCGCGTGCCTGATTAATTCATAATTGACAAAATCATTGCCATACCACTTCAAAGATGGCCTCCCGCACATGGAGTGATTTCATCAAATACATCTGCATTCTGTGTACACCATAGGGATATGAAATCATTGAAATATTAATCAACCTCTCAAATTATGCATTTCAGCACCATAATCACACCATAGGAAGGGACCATTTTGTTGGTGCTAAGCGGGATTAATAGTGACTTGCTGTTACCCATATCAGACCTTATTGTGGGATCTCGATATCACAAAGGTTAGGTTTCCATCTTTATTAATCATATTGGCTTAAGTCCCATTTCCATAGTGTTTCAGTCATTTTTCTTCCCGAGAGGCTTAGTCGGAGGATCGGCCAAATTCATCGACTTTACATAATCAATGGAAATGATTCCATCTTTCTTATTTGTTTCACTACCTCATGTCTTAGGCGAATATATATGCTGTTTTTTTCCCATTAACGCTTTATTCTTTGCGATCGATATTGCACTTGGCAATCACGATGCATAGACAGAAGGTGTTAGAACACATTCCCAAAATTCATGTTGGAAGTTCTTTTACCACTCGGCTTCTTTACCATGATTCAAGGGCTATAAACTCACGATTCCATGGTAGAAGAAGCAATGAGATTTGTTCTAGATGATTTCCAAGCTACTTACCACCTCCTAAAGTAAAGACATAACACTCGTGGATTTTATCTGTCCCAGATCGGAGATCAGTTAGCATCGTGTATCAACCACAACATATTGAAATCCACTATATAGGATACCATAGTTCATGGTACCTCTTAAGTGTTTCTTTAGTCTAGCTAATGCACTCCAGTGATCATTATTAGGCTTATGTGTGTATCTACTTAATCTACACACTGCATATACTATGTCAGGTTTAGAAAAGTTCATCAAATGCATCAGGACTCGATAATCTATGCATGCCTGAAACTGACCCTGCAGATCCTCTGTTTCTCATTAATGAGTGTTTGGATCATGAAGTGCTCTTGGGTTTGGCATCGAAATGTCCAAACCTCTTGAATATTTCTCCTTATAATGTTCTTGTAGTGGCATTATACTATCACCCCGTCCTTATGATTTCACACCCCAAGAAATGACCTTAGCTTCATCCATATCTTTCATGTCAAACTGTAGCGCTATAAATCTCTTGGTACTATGTACCATACTTAGGCTAGTGCCAAAGATTAACATATCATCTACATACAATGCAATGATTACACATTCTTTTCTGTACAGCACAATATATACACATTTATCCCTTGAAAAGATAAAAACCGTTTTCAACAAAGCATTATCAAATTTCTCATTCCACTATTTAGGTGCTTGTTTTAAACCATATAGAGATTTATTTAATGATTTTGACTTTGCATGTTCTTTCCAGGGTATAATACAGCCTTCAAGTTATGCAACATGTTAATTTCTTCATCAAGTCCCCATTAAAAAAAGCCGTTTTAACATCCATTTGATGGATAAAAAGTTTATGAATTGAAGCCAAATCAATTAAAGTATGAATGGAAGAGATCCTAGTAACAGGAGCAAATGTATCAAAATAGTCAATATTTTGTTTTTGTGAAAAAACCATAAGCTATAATCTAAGCTTTGTATTTTCAATGGAGACCATATGGAAAGTATTTTTCCTTTTGAAAATCCACTTGTAACCGTGGGTTGCTCGCCATGATCCGTCAAACTATCTCAGTGATTCATTTTGATAGTCAGCTCCATTTAATCAGCGTTTCAAAATAATAAATGGAAAATGGCTAAATCAGTGGCGATTCATATTGAATTATTATAAAATCATCTCAATGAAACCTCTTTTCTTAAATATATTTTTCCTTCAAACTCATCCCTTGGGCTTTGCCATATCATCCACACTAGTGGGCACATGCTCATCATATGATTTCGGCATCCACAATTGTGGTCTTGAAATTAATTGAAGAGGTAGAAAATATGATGTTCAAAAATTCATTTTTGTCTCAATAATAGTGTTGCTTTCTAGAACATCACTTTTCAAAACTAGAAATCTATAAGTTGCACTATTACCCAGCTATACCTAATAAGCATGCAATCGAAGTCTTTGACCCTATGTACCTCTTTTAGGATCGAGGTAGCATAACCTTGGCAAGACACCCCCTGAATGTTTGAGTTGGGTTCATGACCCTTTCCATAACTCATAGGGTCTTTTACGGGTTTTCTTGTATGGAGTCTATTTGTGATGACATACGAAGTATGTTCACCCCACAGTTGTTAGGTCCTGAAGAACTAACAAGTAGAGAATTCATCATCTCTTTAAGAGTCCTATTTTTCCTTTCAGCAACTCCATTTGACTCGGGTGAATAAGGAGGAGTCACTTCATGAATTATTCCTTCCTTTTCACAATGATCATTTAAAGGAATGTATTCACCCCCTCTATCAGATCTAATCCTTTTGATTTTTCTATCAAGTTGATTTTCTACTTCATCTTTAGAGCTTAAGAACATCAGTATTCATTAACACCCCTAAGTAATTACATTCTAACAAACCTAGAATAATCATCAATAATAAAGGTTACATGGAATTCTTTTTCCTAGTCATGGTTTTGTTTTAAATCTCTCTAGATCAAAATGAATAAGTTCTAATAACTTTAACCTCTAGACACTGAGCTACATGTCTTTTGAGTTTAACAGAAGTGGCAAATATTTGGCACTGCCAAGCCTGAATAATCAAATATTATTGATTAAGCCTAAAGAGTTTGCATTTTCTTAATATATCCTACTCACATGTCTGATCTAGCATGCACCATATATCATATGGATCAATAAGTAGCAGAAGAAGCGATTCTCATTCACAACTTGAGAGAATATTAAGCACAAGAGCCACGATTACAAAACCCTTTTCACCGAATGTATATTTTGTCATTATAATCCTTATGAGTTAAATGATGCTTCCTTTACTACTTTTGATAGAGTATGAAACTAAATTTGCTCTTATATTGGAACATCACGACACACATTATTTTAGGCAGTGCTTTCAGTGAGCTTGGCCTGTTTTCCTTCTCGGGACTTGAGCGGTCGAGTCACGAGTAGACAACCTTTTCATCATCCCCTCTAGGAATTGTAGGGGTAAAGCATCTTTGTTTGCACAAATGCGCCATTTTGATCTCACCATCGATTCTTGGAATTGAATTACTTATATCGCATGAGATAACAATATTCATGACACATCTTAAATAAGTTGACATAAGGACCCGATAAATTCAATTTAAGATAAGGGCAAAATCGTAATTTTGGTTACGAGTGTCAGTTTAGTTAAAAATCATAATTTATTCTATACCGGATCTCAGATGAGCAAGAAACAGTTCCGTTGGAATGTCTGCGTGAAATCTAGCTAATATTAAAATTTTATTAGAATTGGGGCGTTGAATTTACGTTTAGAGCATAAGCGCTTGAGTGCATGTCGATTTTGATGCAAGGAAAGTCACATATAACACGTACTCATGTGCCATAAGTGGTATGGTGAAATAATATAAAAATGGTTTTCAGGGACCAGGCGGGATCAGCCGGCGGAGAAAGGGGACACAAAAAGTCATTTTGGAAAGAGTTTAAGTCATAAGGGATAAAGCCAGCGAAGTAGATTGTCTTCTCAATGTTGTGAGCCAAAACGTGAATGAACCAGAATTTCCTGCAGCAACCATTTTTTTTGAAGGTTTTTCTTCAGAGGCTTCTCTCTAAAAATATAGGGCGATCAAATGATGTAGTCTTGGGACAGAAGGAAAGCCTATCATGGAGCAAACCTAAGTGGTGCAAGATTTGTGAGTTTAGACAAGTTTCCAGGAAGATGGGGGTTTCCCTCCCTACTTGGGTTCTTTATTTTGTGTTTTGAGTATTTAGGTTAGCTTGAGGCCTTGAGCGGCCATTGTGGTGATCTCAGCAGGACAGTGATTTATTTTTAACTAATGTGACGACGTGTAGTGAGAATTGTTTGGGTCCTTTGTACTTTCAATCACGCCTTTTTGAAATCATGTTCGGTTGGGGTTTAAGGCGTGAGGGCCGTTTGCCGTTCAAAACGCCTGGGACGAAGTATGGAATTTTGAACTTTTGGGGTTGTCAGTGGCAAGGTCAAAAACTAGTTGGGTTGTGTGTGTGGGAGGTAAGCGATGTCGTATGTTGGTATGTATGAGGAGCCAAGGAATAGCCATGATGGGTTTCAAAAGTGGGCAAGCGTGGATAGTGGAAATTTGCCCGTGGACGGCCCTTGCTCTGTTGGGAATTTGTAAAAAGCAGTCCAGGGTTTGTAAAATGGACGAAAATGTCATGTGTTGGGTGCTTGAAATTGATGAAATGAATGATTTAGTGGTGTGAAATAGATAGGTTAATACATTAAAATAATGTGTTAGTATAATGACATAATTATATAAAATATAGTGCATTCATGAAGCCATTGAGATAAATTTAATATGTTAATGCATAAGCTTGATGTGTTAACTTGATGTCACAATTATATGGAATATAATTGTGGGTGTAGGCCATTGGAAATGGCATATCGATTAGCTCAAGTGAGCATACTTGGGAGTTGGTTGATATTGTTGAATTACATGCGTGATTCTAAATTGGATAATATATGCATATTGATATATTGATTGAAAATGATTTAAATGGCATGATGCATCTCATATGCACTGGGGTAGCCTAGAAATTAGGTGAGTGCATGACATATGAAAAGTGAAGAAAAGCGAAAATGTTTTGAAAGGAATTTCACGGGATGATATTCAGGAGGGAGTGGGTTAGGAGATGGGTCAACGAGAGATCATTTCGGATGAGGACCATGATTGTTTAGGAGCTCACAACGGTCGCCTCGAAGAATAGTCAATATTTTTACCAAATATTTCGGTAGTATAGGTTTTGACAACAAATTGTTTGAAAATGATTATTTTTTCTCATACATGAAGCCTTGAAATAGTGTGAAGAGTCGGTGGACTGAGACATGGGGATGTACGAAGACATTAAAGTAGGATCCGCAATTTGCTTGGATGTGTGTTTATTTTGAAACATTACCTTGCACTTAGGTGGAGAAGTAGCGCGGGCGATTCCACTCGCGAGCATTAGCTCACCACGTCGAGGGATATTATATTTTACGGTACGGGAGCGGCGAGGAGACGAAACACGTCCATAGAACATTTTAGAAGGCCGGATTGTGGCTTTGGTTTTGTGATGTATTCATGTATTAGAGTTTTGGAATTTTAATATATGTTGTATAAAAGAGAATTGTTTAACTCTTTTGAACTATAGGATATAGTTTGAGGTATATTCTTGAGTATTGTTTATGGAATTTAAGTGGTCGTTTTACTCATGTGATGATGATATATTGAATTTGTTTGGGACGGGTTTGAACAAGTTTGTATTTGGGTAGAGCTCAGAGTACAAAGGGACTACCCGATTTTAAATGAAAAATGTCGGGTCACGGACATTCACGAGTATTCATGAGTTGGTGATCAACGGACCGGGTTTTGGGCGTCATGGCTTTGGAGGATTTCCCTTTGTTTCCGGTTTTACTCTCTTTCCTTGTGGTGCGATGGCCCTGGTTTTCCACAAACAAAACATGTGCCTCTCTTTTTGTGACATGAGGTTAGAAATTTGGGTTTGTTACACGAGTTTTGAGATTTATGTTTGTACCTTTTTGTGTCGGTTTGGACCCGGGGTTTTCCTTGAGTGGGCATCACGCCGCTTTGGCTACCTTTTGTTCTTTTGTGGTTTGTATCTTCTATAATGATGTGAGTGATTAGATCACGGGGATAATTGCTTTTGTTTGTGTTTTTAAGCGTTGTTTGTACTCACTCCATGGTCGGAGTAGTTTCTCTATCCATGATCCTGCTACGAAAAGCTGTTCGGGTAGTTCTATTTTTCAGCTTTTAGTTCCTCCCGACAATTTATGGTACTCATTGATTTGGAGTTTATGTCTTTAATAGTCGACCATCTCCCGTTGTAGTAGTTTCCCTCTGACAAAATTTATGCTTGCCCACATCCTCGGTAGTGTATTTTTTGACATTGAATCCCATATAACCTTTGCTTCGCATAGGCCATTAGACATCAAATATTCATTAGATAATGTAGTTTAGGATGGTATGTAGACAAACCTTGTTCGCATCGTCCACGGCTCGGAGTTGGGAAGGCGTTTAGTTAATCGATAACCACGCCCTCCATTCATGTCGAGGAATGGAGTCAAATCAGTTCCTACTTAGCGTTTATAATTTTGGCCAGAAAAGACCTCAATTCTGGAGATGTCCGGAAATGGCTTCGCATAAGTAGGAGCGAGAGGCGGTGGTATAACGATGATTAGTGGAGTTATGACCCGTCACGGGAGTGATCTGATGGGCGAAGCTACTTGTTTGTATCGAAACTTACGGAGCATTTGTTTCCATGATCAAAGCGGAGCAAATAAATTCCTAAGATTGTTATGTAAATATCAATGTAGCAGCAACAGATAAATCGATGTAGATGGCAGTTGTAGCGGGATGATGGTGTGCAAGATGATCATTGAGAAGAAGAACGCTATGCGTGTGGAGCAGCGGCGGCAAGCTAGGTGTGGTGTGGAAGCGGCGGCGATTAACAAATGGCGCCTGCACAGTAAACAAGTGATCTAAGAGCGTGTCGGGGGCGAGGTGTGTGTAACCTTTGTCCTTAGGAATTTATTTCCACAAGTTCATGATCCTTGAGCAGGAGGTCACGGATGAGAAAGCGACAAGGAGGAGAATTGAATGCTTGGTAGAGAGGAAAAATGGTTATTAGTATTTATTGCCATTTATGACTTCAAGGTTTTTATTGAGCTTTACAAATTAAATTAATTCGAACAACACGGAATGTGTCCCAGTTGCTGCAGCGAGGGGAGGGAGGAATCCATTGATTTACTGCTTGGACTCGGGCTTCATTATTCCTTGGGCGCTGAAGCCTCCTTTACTCCAATCCATACGTATAAGCCCATAAATGGGTTTCAGTATATAAACTCAAAAGGCCTTGTCTTTTTGTTCCATGTGGGAGCGCAACTTTTTGATTTTTTTTTATTGAAAAAACCCATTGTTTACAACAGGTTTAGCTCAAAAATGAAGACAGATGATCCAGTTTGTTTAACTTGGAGTCAAATAGGCCATGGGGCAATCGGGTTAATTAGCTGGCCTATCCTAGCTCGTTTTTTATTATTATATTTTTCAAAAATATAAATTGAATATTTGGATTGAGCCCTAATCCTTTCTTCCTTTTTACTCTACAGACTACGAGCTCTCATCTCTCTCCATTTCTCTTGCCGATCTTTTCGCTAACCATCGATCGTCGAAGAATCTCGTGTTGAGTCTGCTCACTACTGATCGTCGAAGAATCACCGAGCTATTGTCTTTCTTCTCTATGTAAATAGAAGGCGAGTGTCGGCTTATTTCAGAGCTTTCGGGTTGTGGAAATGTTGAATTCACGCATTAAAAATATCAAATGGGTTATTTTAATTTCATAGTTTATTTCAATATTCCATATTTTGATTCTTCCTTGGTGTAGTTATTAGTACTACCCTTTTGTGTCATCATTAACACTCTTGTTGAAGTAGCTAGATTATCATTTTAGAGATTGCCAAATATCAAATCTTTTGAGAGAGCCTTAACTTGATAGATTTATGCTTGAAGTTTAGAAGAACATGGTTGCATATGATGCCAATAAATTTCTAAATTAATAAAAACTTTGTTAAATGCTTGATTTATGTTTATCATGGTATTTATATAATGATGTAGTCTATTTTAATGTCCTGGTTATGCATCCCCAAGCTTGCTTATTGTTGGGCATGTAGGGTTTATGCCTTATGGAAGGAAAAACACTAAAATTTTAATAGTAAAATTCCTTTTTCCCTCTTGTGTTACTCTATTTAAGTCATCCTCATGACACTTCAGGGTCATGTCATTGAAATTAGATGGTTGTATTTTTTGAAATCTCTACTAGAACAGACAAAACCTTTGAAAATAGGATTTAAAAATTTAATATGCATGTCGTACTAAAGATTTGTAGCATCCCATTTTCATGCATTTCACAAGATAATATCCAGTTGTTTAAATAAATTTCTCATACTTTATGTTCTGAAAAAGAATCATTGCTTCAAAGAGGAAAGGAATTTATGTGATTTAATCTAGAACAGACAATAACTGGTGATAATTATTCTAGGAGTTGAATGATTTCTAGTTTTTGGTTCACAAAATGCAACTATTTTAAAAGAACAAAAAGAAGATTAATAGAGTATAGCTTTACATGGATATATGCCTCCCTAGATCTATAAATGTTTTTTTATATATGGGTATCATTTGGCCTTAAACTGTTTATGGTCTGGGATTATATTTTTGGTGTTGTTTTGGGCTAAAATTATTTACTAATCAAGTGGTTATCTTCTAGAATCATTCTCTTCTAGTGGTTCTTGGAAAGTATTGATGAAAGAAAAAAATCTATAGTAGATCAAGCTAAATAGAACATGATTATCATGTAATTTGATCTGTCTATACATTACATATAATTCGAAATAGATGTATTCTTTATATTCATTTTTTATCAAAAAAATTTTCTTATATTTTTAATCCCGATAACTTATGCCACATTATGACATCCTCTAGTGTTGAAATGAACCAACTAGCATTAGTTGTGATGGTGAAAGGTGTCAAATCTTTTAAATGCTAGTTTTGTGAATGACTCTAATTTTGATGAGAGTCATGGGACTATAGAACCACAAACCAAAAGGGCTAAAACTTTGACCTCTGATGTGTGGAATTATTTTATGAAAATTGGGGTTGACAAAGATGGAAAAGAAAAATGCAAATGCAAGGCTTATGGGAAGGAATACACTTATGCAAGAAAATCAGGAACTTCTCACCTAACACGTTACATTCCTAGATGTCACATGGTACTTCAATTTCATGATATAGGATGGATGCTATTAGTGATTATATAAAGGGAAGTTTGAGGAAGAAAATTTGACTCTAAGATGAATTGAGATATTATGCGAATTGATTATTGCACATGATCTGTCTTTTAGTATTGTTGAGTGAAGGTTGTTTAGAAAGAAACAAAAAGTTTTGAATGAGGATTGTAGGAGTATTTCTAGAAGAATAGCTAAATGTGATGTTATGACGAAATATGAGATCAAAAAAGAAAAATTGAAACAACAATTAAACGAATTCAGTAAGTGTGCTTGACTTCTAATTGACTGGCGCATGCACCATGTGAGGTATATCTCTTTAACTACATTATGTTGATAAAAGGTGGGTTGAAAAGTAAAATTTAAATGTTGCTCATACACAGCCACCACGCTGGCCATGATTTGGCATTGAAGGTACTTGAATTTTTTTAAAAAAGATTAGAGCGATAAGAGAGAATAATGTTTTCTATTACTTTGGATAGCCATCTTCAAATGATAACATGCAAAACATGTTGAAAGAACATCTATGCTTGTCAAATAGCTTGTTACTTAATGGAGAGTTCTTTCTTATTAGATGTTCTACACATCTCTTGAACCTTATTATTGTTCAAGATGGTTTTGAAGGATTAACTAGTGATGCATTACTTAAAATTAAGCGAAATTAATACGATATGTAAGAGCATCAGAGAGTATGAAAAAACAATTATTTCAATGTGTTGAACTAGTTGGTGGGATTGATACATCAATAGACTTGAGATCATAATGTGTTACTAGATGGAACTGTACTTATACAATGCTTGAGAGTGCAATCAATTATCGTCGGGCTATTCATAGTTTGAGTTTGATTGATAAAAATTATAAGTGGCATTCATCTAATGATGAATGGTTTAGATCAATTTCAATGTGTGAATTCTTGAAGTCATTTTATACAATAACCAACTTGATTTCTGGATCATCCTATCATACTTCTAATTTGTATTTTAGGGAAATTTGGAGGATAAATTTCTGTGATATCGACTTGACAAGTAGGATTTGTTGATTCAAAAGTATGTGTAGTATATTGGAGTGAATATAACATGGTTCTTGAATTTGGGGCTATTCTTGATCCAACCGAGAAGCTTAATTTCTTGAAGTGTACTTATTCAAAACTTGATCCACATGGCTATGAAGAAAGATTATATAAGGTTAAGAAGGCTTTGTATGCACTTTTTGAGGAGTACAGAAACAAGGGTGCACAACTAACTTGACTTCTTTTTTTTCTAATGTGGATCAACCACCAAGTATTGTTATAGGAGAAAGGGAGAAGGAGAAGTTGTCTGCATATGATGTAAGTTTCCTTTAACGAAATTCATTTTCTTTTTTAAATTAAATATTTATTTGCTTAATGAAATATTTATTTGTCATTTGATAGGATTTTGAAGAATTTGATTGCCAAGAAACTAACAATTATGGAAAATCTCAACTTGATCTCTATTAAGAAGAACCAATAATTTCCTTCTCTGGAAATTTTGATGTATGGTGTGGAAAGACAGAAGCGATAGATTTAATGATCTTGTAAGGATGGCATGTGATGTTTTGAGCATTCCTATAACTATTGTAGCATCGGAATCCACTTTTAGTTTTGGCTCTCATGTTTTGAACAAGTATAAGAGTTCTATGCTTGATGAAACAATACAAGCTCTCATATGCACCCGTAATTGGTTACTTGGTTTTGTTGGTAAGTTTAAATTTTTTATTAAGGATTTATAATAAGTATTTCTTTTATACAATTACTTATTATTTATTAACTTATGTTTATTTTATTTTTAGATGATGATGATGACTCAACCAACATCAATGATGTACATCTTTCTAATGTGGAGTCAAATGTCGTTGTTGGAGATGATGCGGATGAGGATGACGATTAGGGGAATATGGGATTTTATTTGAAAATTTGGATTTTAGTTTTAAAGATATTATTTAGTTGTTTTTATTATTTTGATTCCTTTGAATATTAACATGCTTGGATAGAACAAGTTTCTATTTGTAGTTTAAAGGTATTATTGTTGGTGGACATGTTTATTGAACTTCAACCTATTTTGTTTGGACATTTTATTGTTGTTATATGATAATTTGATTTGATTGGCCGTTTGATGGTTCCGCTACTTTTAATAGGTATGTTATGGTAAGTAGATTATTTATTAGTTAGTTTGTTGAATTGACTGCATGCAGTTTGGTTGCTATATAGAATTCTTTTTTAATTATGAACTATGTATAATGAAAGAGTATGCGGTTTTTTAGCTTGCTTTAGTCGTGTCAAGTTGATGAGAATGAATTTTTATGCAATAATATGATCGCATTCAGTTTTTCACCTATTTTAGACTTTTAACCTGTTTTGGTCCGTTTGGCTGTTTGGTGCAACCTAGTAAGACATTTGGTCTTGCTAATTGCTAGTCCGAATAAAAATTGGCTGAAGTGGCCCAACCCATTTCCTAGCTTTACCCTTTTATAGGGAGAGAGGGGCCTCTCCCTTTCCTTTCTTTAGGATGTGGGAATGTTCTCACATAGGAAAAAGAATTTCATTGGCTTCTTCTCCGAGCCAACCTTTCTAAAGCAATCTCCACCTTACACTTGGCATGCTTTCTAGCTTGCCCTCCCTAAAACCTACACCTCAACCTCAAAAAAACTCCTCAAACTCCAAAAAGTGGTCCAATTTTGTAAGTTAAGGTTTTACTTTGGTAAATAAATGTGTACCAAAATATCAAAACTTATAAGTTTTAGCATAATTTTTTATTTCATATTGCATCATGACATTTTATAATTGGTGAAAATAACTTAGAGCATTTTTTGCTTTAAAAAAAATATTGAAAGCACCCTTTGATTTTGCTATTGGAAATGGCTTTAAAAATGAAAGTAAAGTAAATAAATGGAAGTTGAGTTGAGATTTGAGATTATTTTACCTATTTATGGAATTCCGAGAAAATATGAAACCGAAATTGTGAAAGCTAATGAGACTAAACTCGATAGTTAAGATTGGGCCCAGTATATAAGTTACAAAGAAAAATATAAAAAATTATAAAAATATAAAAATAGAAATAAAATTCAATTATGGCATCTTTCTTCTTTTCTCTTAATTATCTAATAATATGTTGAAAATATATAAATGTGAGTATTTTCTTAAAATATATATATAATTTACAATAAGCAAATAAATTTTAAATTAAACTATACTAAATACATAAAATTTATTATTTTTCAAAAATAATGTGAAACTCAAAAACTTATTTAATTGGTACTAAAAAATTATGGAATTCAATAGTATTAAAAAGTTATTGACAAGATAAATTTGAAATGAATTAATTGTTTTCTTTATATGAAGATTAATGTATAAGACTAATTAATAAATTTAATAGTTTTAAATATAGAAATTAAAATTTTATTTTTGTTTTAATATGAGTTGAATGAAATTTAATTAATTTAATTTATAATTACTTTTAACAAAATCAAAACTAAAAAAATATTTTTTTAAAATAACTTTTCCAAACAAATGTTTTTAAAATTGTCAAAACTTTTTCATGTTTTGATTTCAGTGTCACATTTCGATGGTTTTCTAGTGGAATTCACCAGAATATACAAAAAGCGCGGAGATTGGTGGATGCGTGGGTGTGCCAAGATATTATAGTATTTTTGAATTGAAATTGTGCCGAAATCTAACTTCTTTTCAAACGACAAATGGATTCTCTAGTTTCCTTAACAGTTCTCTAAATTCTAAGTAAAAATCTGCCCAGAATTAGATTACATAGATTGAAATAAAAGCAGAAAGCCGAATTGACTAACCGAAAAATAGCATATTTCATTATAGAATTAGAATATAAATCAAATGTTGAAACAAGAAAGCTTTGTAGTTACAAAATGCTTGGAAAAACATCTAAAACTAAGTTAGGAATTTAGAAACGACTACTAAACTTGTAGAAAACCAAGAGAAATGTTGAAATGTTCTTGCATTGGTTTTGAGTGTTTGAAAGTCAGTTTATGAGTCTTTGATGGCTCTTCACATGTATGCTTTATTCACTTTGATGGTGGCATTTATGAATGCTTTTTCCATTCCACTTTCTTTAATAATTGTCCATATCTTGATTCGGTCGACCCGATTGTAGTCGAACCGGTTTGAGTGCGGAAGCCATATCTTGGGACTTCTTATTTGTTTTTATTTTATTTTATTTTTTTAATTTTTTTCGAAGCTTAACTTATACTGTGGGTATACAAATAATTTTGTAATAACCAAAGTCATTTACATATACAAGGAACTACGGTGGTATCCATTAAAATATCTACACATATGCTAGTCCCAATTACTTATACATGTACATATTTAATACAAACATCAGATTGCGGAAAACGTCTTTGGTGTTTTATCTACGAGATGGCTTTGTTGGCTGGTGTGAATGTCCTGTCATCTCTATCTCCTCTTCAGTACCACACGGATTGAACACCGGTGCTAGCTTTACGCTTAGTGGGAACATATAAGCGTGCTGACCGATAACGAAATCGTCACTATCTTTTTTACATTTACTTATGCATATACCCAAGCTATTCTTATGTGACTTCTAACTCATCTCATAACATACATAGATTTTATTCTTTTCAGATTCCCTTATCATTACCTTGTTCATATTACTTCCTTTGTTTCATGTATTTACAGAGTTTGTAACTCCTTATCTACTACATATGATAGATCGAATCATATTCAAAGTAAGCTTATCATTATATAATGGCAATTGAAACAGATCAAGTCTTATTAAATTCATGAAGTCAAATCAAACTAATACCAATGCATGTTGGGCTCTTATCATTATCACGGCCCGAAGCCATTAATCAACTCTCTTTAGAAATTACATTTCATGATGCAGGATGCGTTTAAACATTTTAATTTCGTTATATTAATTTTCATTTTCAAAGTGTCGACCAAGATCCCTACTTGGCTTAGGTTGGCGGATCAATTTGGAGCCGGTTTTACTTTCAGAGCGTTTTCAATCAAAACATTTATTTCGTCTTATTAAAATTTTCTTTTCAAAAAAGTGTCGACGAATCCCGACTTTGACCCGGTTGGCGGATCCAAGGCTGGGCCGGTTTACTAGGCATTTTTCAATTATCTTTCCAAAACATTTGTTTTATGTTCTATTTAAGACCTTTTAATTAATCGAAAGCACTTCTTTTCGGTGATACCATGACCATTTACAAATTCAAAAGACCCATAACATTCACATAATATGCATTTACTAAATAATGTCATTTATCATAATCATACTATTAATTTCGCATACTTTCATTTTTACACATCATTTATAATATCACAACATGCATTTTCAATGCAATAATCCAAATTCACAATTCAATCTATGAGATTTAAGCATACACATAGATCCTAAATTACTCGTGTTGTTGGTTATTTTCACTTTGACTAATTAATTCACATTTAATGGATTAGTTTAATGAATCGCCCTTATTATTTATTCGGTAATGTGCCTACACATTTTACAATTCGGTTTCCCATCATAGCCAGTGGATCTTTGTTTGGTGAACCCGACATGTGGTATTAGTGTCGGTCTCATCAGCCAGTCTTTGTTTATTCGCAGCGGCAGTAATGGTATTAAGGTATTGATGCTCCCCACCATGACGGATCTTTGTTTAGTGCATCCCGACCGCGTGGTATCACTTATTGGTTCTCCGTCATGGCGGATCTTTGTTTAGTGCATCCGAGCCGCAGTGGTATCACTTGTCGGTTCTCCATCGCAGCGGATGTTTGGTGCATCGACCGTGGTATCACTTATTGGTTCTCCGTCGCGGCGGATCTTTGTTTAGTGCATCCCGACCGCGTGGTATGGCAACCGGTTCTCCCATCATGGATGTCGTTTAGTGCATCGACCGCGTGGTATTACTTGTCCGGTTCTCCCGTCATGGCGGATGCCGTTTGGTGCATCCGACAGCGTGAATATTACTTATTCGATTCTCCCGTGTGAAGCGGATGCGGGTTTGGTGCATCCCCGACATGTGGTATCACTGTCGGTTCTCCCGTCACGATGGATGCAGCAGTACATCCCGACCACGTGGTATCACTTGTCGGTTCTCCATCATGACGGATCTTTGTTTAGTGCATCCCGACCACGTGGTATTACCAGTCGATTCTCCCAAAACACTTCTAATATGAATTGCTTAACATGCATACCAAATCTGAGGATTTGTTAGGGTTTGTTCTAGCAAACTATTTTACCTTGCAATTAATCAATGAATCCAGCCTGAAGGGAGGATTCCATGTTTCATTTACATTTGGGGTTTTACCCTTACTCCCATTGTCATTGGGTTAGGATGAAATCTATCAAACCACAGAAAGAAATCAATTTCGACAAAGAAACTTCGTGTTGGGATGAGCTTATCAAACCCTAGGTTGAGACCCAAACCATTAGCAAGACAAAACCAGGATTATAAAAATCGAATCAATCTTTCCAAAGTTAGTAGTTCAGTCTATTTTGGAGCTTAGAACTTTCTTGATCTGGCTCCTCCACTCTCCCTTCCCTCTTGCCTCTTCTTTTCTTCCTTACACTCTCCCTCTCTGCAGTTTTTACTCTCTTTTGGAGACGAATATAAGATATTTGATCTTCCCCTTAAGGCCATGTTTGGCGAGTCGATTAAATAAAACCATTTTGCTTTAAGTTTCCTTATTTGTATTTTTGTCTTAGGATTCGCCTTTTTTGCAATTCAACTATGCCATGTCTAATTTGACCCCGCTAATCTTTCCTCAATTCATAATTTCATACTAACTTATTGATTTATGCCATTTTATGTCTCAGTGGTAATGGCCTTTACCTTTATCTACAGTATTTATTTGGGTCTCTAATTTTTATTTAGAAAATTCGTATTTAGGCTTTATAATATCCTTAAGCAGTCAGAAGCTACTTTAGGGTATATTTCGAGATATTCACAGTGTGCTCTCTATTAGAGTCATGTTCTTGAGAAATAACTTTCCCAACTTTCAATAGCTAACTCCCGTCTCATAGTATCGTATTTCGGAGAAAAGTATCATCCTTTGAAACGTCCTGAAATCTCGGCTGTCTACACTATTAGCTTTGACAACTTATTTAAAGAAATTGAAATGCCCACAGGACCTTCATGGGTTGATTGACGAGCTTTTTTGAATTGGTTTGAGAACTGATATATACAATGGCGATTCACTTTATTAATTAAGGCGAATAATTATTCAATATCATTTAAGCCCAAAATTTTATTTTTAGTGTCAAAGTGTCGATAAAGCGCAGTCGATTGGTTTAAAAGCGTACTGCAAGTGCATAAGGAGATGAGACATCAAGATTCGAAAATTCTTAGTGCTACGTGTGTAATTAGAGTTAATAGTTTTGTCGTCATGCTCCAACACGTGATAGAGTATTTAATATTTTAAAAAGACAAAACATAAGGAATGAAGGGTTTGAGTTTCAATGAAGATAATTTACTATATTAAAACTAACGTGTTTAGTTGTTAAAAATAATGCAATCATCTATGTTCATATTATCTACTAAAATAGTATCATTATTTTCAAAAAAAAAAACAAATTATCCTAATATTTGTAATTTATCAAAATATTTTTACTTCTTACGTTATTCATGCAATAAATAATGATAAAATCATAGATGAAACCTGAATACACACATATTTACATCCACAATAATTCCTTACGATAAAATCACAAAAATACCCTTTACCATGTACGTACCCCAGACTACTTCTCTCCCACCTACTTCACTTTGCCATTTATCTTTTTTTTCCTCACAATAGAGAACTACTCAATGCTGTAGACTAAGCACACAACAACTTTTAATTTATAAAAAAATAAAAAAATAAAAAAATAAAATCTTGAATTAAATTTATATCAAGATATATTATTGACTCCAGTGTTCTTTCGTAATATTAAAAAATAGATTTTTGAGTAACTTCTAACATTATATTTGTTTGTTGGGATTAAGTAAAAAAAAAGTTTAAATATCTAATTTTGTATTTATGTAAAAGTGTTCAGTAAATATAATTAAAAATAAACTTGTTTGGAATTGATTCAATTTACATATATTTTTAAAAACAAATATTTATATTTTAAAAAATAAAAAATTTATTATAAAAGCGTCATTAAAGAGAATAGAAAAGAACAAGCAAAACGGTGTCGTTGAAGGGAAGATCTTTCATGATTTGATTGGAAAAGCCGTCTGCAATCAATGGAGCAAAGATAAAACCACTTGCTTCCCACCCCACACCCACACCCACACCCACACCCACCAACCAAATCCTTATCTCAATTAATATTTCTCCCCCATCACCCCCCCTCCCATTCAACCTTTGACCTTTTTCTTTCTTTTTTTTTAAATTGTTTATTTAAACATAATAAACGATTTAATTAGTAGACAGGTAAGGATAAGACATGATATAATCCACTTAATATTCAAACCCTAATATAATTAATCTCTCAACCTCTAACATATTTATAAAACAAGTAACCCTAATTATTAAATTAGGGTTTAATTCATATGGGTTTCCAATATTCTCTTAATACTTGGCACAAGTATTTAAGGGGTGAGATGGGTTTAGCCAAGGACCTTCCAATCCAATAGTAGAGTTATTTTCAATGGGGGAGGGGGGCGTGGTGTGCATCTTTCAATATAAAGTAAATACAAGTTAAAAATAGACAAACAGATCATATCTTTAATTGATATTGTATTAACAAAGTGATATTTATTTATTTATCTAATTTTTTATAAATTTGAATTCGCGTAAAGTATAAAAAATGGTGTTGAATATTTAAAACGGAATTAAAAAATAAAAGGTTAATTTCATTTTAACTTCCCACGGATTTTGACTCAACATAGTCAGGTGAAGTTTTTAAATTTCATCAAGTGCCTCTTTATTTATTTTAAGTGATAGATGAATTAATTGAAATCATGAGAAAAGGAAAAGAGATAGAAAAGAAATATTGTTCAAATTTCAAACGTATGAACATTGCATTATTTAACTAAATATAAAGAAGGGAGTAAAAGTAACTTTAAAAATCAATTATATTCTTTGTGATTTTTGTGAATTTCACTTCAACAAATATAATAACAATTAGAAAATATGCGAGCGTACAAAGAAATTAAAGTGTTTTCAAGCTAATATTGAATCAAAAATCAAACTTCTAATCATACGAAAAAATAAGTTTTCTGATTCCCTTGACAGTACATCAAAATCTAAGTAAAAATACCATAATAAATAAATTGAAGTAAATAAAATGAAAACCGAAAGAATTGCTAGAGAAATTATTGTATTTTACTAAAAAAACTTAAATGAATGAATTGTTAGAGAAATTATTATATTTCACTAGGAAAACTAAAATGATTAAGTATTGCAAAATAAAATAAACATGAAATTTATATTTTAATGACTAAAATGATATAAATGATTCATTCTTGATTGGTTAGTTGTTCAGTTTAGTGAAAACTCGCTTAACTACAGGCGTTCTTGAATAACTGCACCAGGATTCTCTCTTTCATAAGCTTTTCTCAGCTACCTCACCTCCTCAGTAACTATCAGCATCTTGCTGAATTTCGCGAGTTCTCTATTTTGCGCCAAATGTGAAAAGTCGTTTATCTTAACTAGTCAATCTTGAAAAAATTTAATTTTCAAAAATAAATGCGCTTACGTAGCGTTTTCCACTAGGTTTTAGCTTATTTTACTTGGATTTTTAACTGAGAGCTTTGGAGAAGCATGCCTAAATAAACATTAGATTAAGTATAAAATTAAATTTAATTTTCAAGCAATTGTCACACATCATTATAGTTCGAGAATGCATGTGTATGTATTAAAAGCGAATATCCTTTTCATGGCCTCATTCTCTATGATGCCCAATGTTCAATCATCACATGTACTATTTTGAATTTGAATTAGAATTAAAGTGGTCTAAGACCTACTTTATTTCTTTGGCAATGGATATTAGTAGGTACATCGGAGAAATGTATGAAGGATCAGGCCGGATTAGCCTCCATGAGCAGGGGCCTCAGAAATGACTCAATGATATAGAAACATTTCCTTAAAACAATCAATTAAAATCCATTGAAAGCGAACCCCTTCTGGAGTCCTTAACATATCTTTGAAAATAATGCTGAGCGAAGTGTAAAATTTTTTTTCTTTCCTTTTCAAACACTTGGATTTTTAGAAAAATTGGTAGGAGTTTCCTCTGTTTCGGACTTTCCCAAATTTACAAAACCTGCGGCTTAATTTAAAAACACTTCAATATTTCAATCATCGAAACACCGGCTTAGTTTAGGGCTATCGTCCACAACCCAATCAAACACAATTTATACATATATACATTTATTCATTTCAATCATAAAACATTTCAAACTTCTTCAATTCCATGCATTTGTTTTTATCGAAAGATTGGGCTTGGCTGGGACTCCAAAAGCCAGGCCGCCTACGTGCCTCGTCGCGAGGATCCATCCCGCATAGTTCCTTTTCAATATATACATCTATACATATATACATGACAAATATTCAATATATCTGATAGCCAAAATACATGACAATCCACGGTCGATGTCGCCATTGGCTCATTCGGCATATAAGTCCTCATCGGCCTTTTGTCTCGGGTCTGAAAATGTTTTTTGAAAACACGGAAAGAATGAGCTAAAGGGCCCAGTGGAGTGTACATTTTCATTAAAATAGCATTTTATTTGGTATATATAGTAATACATACTTATACATTTAAAATCCATTTATGTACATGACAAAGCCCCGCGTAGTTCCTAGATCGCGAGGATGAGCCCACGTAGTTCCTTTTCAAAATGTATACATCTATACATATATCTTGTGAAAATATTGATATATCTGATATACAATATACACTGACAATCTGATCAAATGCGTCTCCTCAATGGCTCGACTCACTTTGCATAGAGGAGTCCTCTATCGGCACTTTTGTCACCGGGTCCCAATGTTTTTTGAAAACACGGAAAGAATAGGCTAAAGGAGGCCCGGTGAGTGTACATTTTCTACATAAAATAACATTTTAAATTATATATCAAGTAATACATACTTATACATTTAAAAATCCATTTATGCCTTAAGATAAGTTTGAGTATATATCAAAGTAATACATACTTATACATTTAAATATCTATTTATGCCTTAAACTTTCTTTCTTTCTTTCTTTACGTGGAACCCGGGGAATAACACACGAGCAGGTTCCGGTGCGCGGTGAGAGACCGATCCCATTCAGTCATAACCACTACGCTTTACGGAGAAACTCAGCTTTGCGTAGGGTTCGATCGCAGCACCTTATCACGTGTAAGGATATTACTCTAGACACCACAAATTCCCTCCCTCAGTTATTAACCTATAACTACCCTCTAAATCCTTACGTTTAAGGGTACCTCGTAGATGCTCAGTCCTGTGATCATATGGGGTTAGGAGTAGAAGTAGGTAAAACATTTATCAATCATTTATAAATCCATTTTAAAAACCTTTACTTTATCATTTATACATTTTCTTCTTTACACGTTTTCAGGCTTCCACTAATGCCTTAACATATGCATACATATATAAACATTTACATTAAACTTTTCATTTTAACATTAAAATCATTCACTCCTTTCTTCAAAATACATTTATAAATCCATTTAAATCCTTTACTTTATCATTAAAACACATATATATGCAAATATACATATGCATTCTTTACACATTTTTAAACTTCCATAATGCCTTAACATATGCATACATATATAAACATTTAATATAAATACATATATTTAGGCAAAGTAAACATTTATACATTTACTACATTCTTATGGATATCCATATATAAACATTTATATTAATCTTTTCCTTTTTCACATTAAAATCATTTACCTTTAAAACTCAAATTTCAAAATATTAGTTTTACACTCACCGTTCATCGCTCAATCCCGCTTGCTTTAAGTCGAGTTCTAGTTCCTTTCAGATAGTCCTTTCACCTTTTTCAAGAAAACCCATGACTACACATTCCTTCCTGTTCACATTTAATCCCCACACACTCCCATTCCCTGTATTCTTATTCCTCTATGAATCTATTTTACTTAGGAATTGGAATCAATCCAATCGGATCATCCCAACTAAGTTATGGCATTTTGTGCCAACTAGTCCATTCTGGAATTACACTAGGGACGGTTGTATTACTCATTTCCAGGGTCTTAACTTCATATTTGACATTATATCTTTGTACTATTTTAAAGCTAAGGTGCTAAGGGTTCTTCTCCAATTGGAATCACCTAAATTGGAGCACCGAAACTCACGTTACGACCAAAACAACCGGGCTAATCTATATTCAAAAACTGAACCAGACAGTGGCTTACACATGACCCTACTTTGAGTAAATTGTTTAGGCCACTTATAATAAGAATTTGACAATACCTATTTCTATATGTTTGATTCTCCTTGAAGTCTATTTTAACCAGCAACTTGAATCACTCAAATCGGATCAGAAATGAGCAAGTTATGGTCAAAACAAAGCATTTCCTGTACCGAGAACTAGACAGTGGCTTACACATGGCCCTACTTTGAGTAAATTTTTAGGCCACTTATAATCAGAATTTGACGATGCCTATTTCTATATGTTTGATTCTCCTTGAAGTCTATTATAACCAACAACTTGAATCAATCAATTTGGATAATTATAACTTAATCTATAGCCAAAACAAAAACAGGGGTTTTACAGAAATTTTGACAGCATTCTCTTTACTTTACAACATGATCTTATGCCCTCAATTCAAATCATTTCTTTTCTAACCAATTCCAATGCATTATACCTCAATTTCATAAATCCCTAACCAATTTCAACATATCATACAAAATTCTTGTAGACCTAACCCATTCCTCACTTGATTTTCAAACCTAACCTAATCCATTTCTTTCTCAATTTCTATCAAATTCATCATGATTCAACCTTAAATACCACAATTCTACCATCCTTACAAGAAAATCAAAGCGTAGGTATGGAAAACATCAAATCAACTTTCCCACCATTAGAAACTTACTTGTTCTAGTTTTCTTGACTCCTCTCTCTTGATTCCACTTGTAGATCACTTGAAAAGCTTGAAGAAGGAGAAAAAATCACATCTCCCCTTGCTCCACCTTAGCCCTCACACGTTTTCTCCCTTCTCCTCTCTCTCCTTTCTTTTCTCTCTTTTGTTCCCTCTCCTACGGTTTGCCTTAGACATTTTGAGACCAAAATATGAGTTTTGGCTTTTGTCTCTCAACTTCCAAAATTACCCTTGAACCAAATAAGCTTATTGGTCCATTTTCATGGGTCACTAACCCTAACTTAAAAAAATTTTGATTGGCTCTTGTGCCCAAGAATCTCATTGGTCCATTCTCATGATATTTTAATCTGCTTAGCCATTAAGAAAGGTTTTAATTGGCTCTCCTGAAAATATAAAGCATAAGCGATTTTATCTACAAGTTTCACCTTATCTTGCTTTTATCTTAGATTAAATGTCAAAAAAATATTCTATAGTCGTCTAAACTTCAAATTGACCATGATATTATAATTAAATCCCTTCACATTAGTTCAGGGCTCACAATCACCCGAGTAGTTAAAATCATTAAATCGAATCGGGACAATAAGCGTATTATTATCAGTTATGTTCGGATCGCGGAAACCATTAAGCGGACCCGTTCCTCCGTTTCAGTTTCGTTAGACTCTATGATTGATTCCGGACATTTCGTATTTTGACCCAATTTAGAAAATTTATTGTAGCACCGATTTTCGATCCAGTAAATCATTATTCACTTAAATCTCCAATTCTCTTCTAAATATCAGTTCAAAGTCATATGAACTGAAATTTCTTAAAAATTCCTTTGCAAACCCCTCAATCTGGATATAATAAAAAAAATCACTATTCCTTAGGGCACCCGGTTACAATTTTCGAAAAATTCCACTTCATGCCTAAATGACGTCCAAAGCGTTCTAAATTCTAAGCTACTCTCACTGCTATCATTGGACCTCAAATCAGTTCAAAAAAACTACTATTATAATATTCAATAAGGTTGGGGTTTTACAATCACCCCTCCTTATAAAAATTTCGTCCTCGAAATTAACACATTATTACTGCATCGAATGGGGATAATGCCTCTTCATCTGCTCCTCATGCTCCCATGTAGCTTCCTCTACTGTATGACTCCTCCACAATACCTTCACTAGCGGAATAGTCTTGTTGTGCAGAAGTTGCTCTCGACGGTCGAGGATCTGCACCGGTTCCTCTTCGTATGCCAAATTCTCTTGTATTTCCACTGGTTGCTCTGTCAATACATGTGAAAGTGCAGTGATATACTTGCGAGACATAGAAGCATGGAAAACATCGTGAATGCAATGTCGAGGAATTCGGATGGAAACTCTAATCGATATGCCACCTCCCCAATCCTCTCAACAATCTTTTATGGTCCAATATATCGTGGACTCGGCTTTCCCACGTTTCCCAAGATCTTAGTAAGCTAACCGTAGGAAATCCTCAAAAATACCATATCCCTATCTAGAACACTAGGTCCTTCTTTGCGATTATTCGCATAACCACTAATCGGTCTTGTGCAATTTTCAGTCTATCACTATAACTTTGATCTTATCCTGGAGTCACTTGGAAAATTCCGGACCCTATTAATTTCCTTTAGCCTACCTCATCCCAGCGGTGGAGTTCGACATTTCCGTCCATAAAGACCTCGTAACGGGCCATACTAATACGGCGATAAGCGTATTGTATGCAAACTCCATCAGGGGTAGATGGGTGTCCCAGCTCAAACTCCATAACACATGCCTTAAGCATATCCTCTAAAGTCTGTATAGTCCTCTCAGATTGGCCATCCGTCTATGGATGAAAAGCCGTCTTGAGAGGTGCAGTTTAGTGCGAGGGAATTACATGGCCCCGGACCAAAAGCAGTGAGGTAAACTGGGATCTCACATGCGAAACAATGGGAGTACTAAACTACCCTTGACCCCTCTCATTTCATTTGGCCGAATTATGCTAAACCGTATTCCATTTATTCTCCATTTTCTTCCTCTAATCACTCCATTTAATGCCTTATATTCATTTCACTATCGTGGATCCACGAATCTGAAGCTCTCTAATCACAATACATCCAATGCAGGATGTACATGAAATGTGGCTAACGATTACTCTTGAATCTGTCAGGTTCCGGTCTCACGCCAGGACCTCGATTCTATGAGTCGAAGATGCACGGCCCTCCCGGTGCGATATGGAACTCATGGGTCTCCTAGAGCATCTGCTACCACGTTCGCCTTTCTAGGATGATATTCAATGGGTACATTCACAATCGTCCAGTTCAATCCATCTCCTCTGTCATATTCGGTTCCTTCTGCGTAAATAGAATCACAAACTCTTATGATCCGTAAAAATCCCTCGGGCACTTCATATATTAATGCCTCCATATCAAATGAGAGGCAAATCTATTTTGCTAGCTCAAAGATTCGTTAGTGTAGGATAATTATGTTCATGCTTCTTCAATTGCCTGAAGCATATGTAATCACCTTGTCATTGCATTAATACCTGACACAGACCACTGGGGCATCCTGATACCGCTGCAAGCCATCACTGCTCTGATGGAAGTGTAAGCTACTTGGAGGCGAGAGTCAATCTCCTTTTCGAGTTCATCAAAACTCGCGGCAAGCCTACGACCATAAAAAACGGTTCCTCTTTCCTTGTCAATCTATTCAAAGGTCACGGCTATCTTCGAAAATCCCTCAGCGAACTTCTGGTAATACCTTAAACCAGAGAAAGCTCCTTATCTACCGCTAACTTTCGTAGGAGGTTTCCAATTCAATATAGCTTCGACCTTTTGCGGATCCACTGAGACCCCCTCTGCAGAAACTATGTGTCCCAATAAGGCTACACTGTCGAGCCAAAACTGACACTTACTGAGTTTAGCATATAACCGATGTTCCCATGATGTTTGCGAGAATTATCTCAAGTGCTCTGCATGTTCTTCTCCTTGAAATAGATCGGTATATCGTCGATAAACACGATAACAAAGCCCGATCTAAATAAAGTAGAAAATCACGATCATAGAGATCCATAGGCCGGTTTGGGGCATTCGTAAGTCGAAATGGCATATTTAGAAACTTCGAAAATGTCGTGCAGGTATTACGAATGCTGTCTTGGGAACATCCTCATCATGAATTCTCAACTTATTCAATTCACTTCCAATTAAATCAAGGCTCATGACAACATCATTGCAAGCCTTAATCAAGCCTTTAGCATCCTTAAAGTGAAAAACCCATAATGCCCTTCACCTTAGCAAAAATTACATTTATATCTTAATCCGATTCTTCTTCTTAAAACATTAATTACCAGCAGCGTTAGGTGGCGTTCAATCGGCGATTGATTAAAATCAGTGAACTCAACTTTCATACTTCTCCTAGGGTGGTGAATCCTACATAATGCACATTCATAATTATTTCTTCAATTTCTTCCATTTTCTTTCAACAAAATTATATTTGATAAATTCATTCAATGTCATTGATTTACTTAAACTAAATCAAACAAATGCATTTCCAATTAAACTCTTTCTTGCTTCTTTCTCTCATCATTTTCTATTCAACTTTTAATTCCATTAATTCCATTAATTCCTTAAAGCATTTCAAGTAATGTCATTAAATCAATTAAAACCAATCAAACAACATCACTTCCATTAACATCCAAAGTTGACCTAAATTGACAATCCTTATAATATCATTCTTTCTTTTCAATTTCTTAGAAAAATCAACCTAAGTCATGTCCAATTTAATGGCTAAAGCCTTAATATAACTCAATTGAAGGTTTAGATAAATAATCCATAAAACCTGGTACTTCTTGGAGACCTCCACCCGAACCCACGTTGACCCACTCCGTTTACGTCCTTGGTGTGCGTAGCACAGGATTTCAAACCCATGCTCCTCTCGTCCACAACTATGACCACTACTGGCATTACTATGTGTGAAATTGTTGATCTCTTGTGGTCTAAATCTGCGGACTAGACCTACAACAAACCTCTTCAAGCCATGATATGGACCTTTTGAGTTTTTCCATTGTAGTCTTTATTGGGAATATTAAGCTTTTCAAACGGTAATCACGAACCTTTTGGTTTTTCCATTTCCTTATCTTTTATCATTGGATTCAACTTTCAAGCAATGATACATGACTAATTTCTCTTGATACATGACTTGTGGCATTTCTTGGAATAAAGGACCTCATATCCCTCTGATTGATTGTGCAAGATTATGTATAAGATCATGCATTTTATATGTTAATCTATCATTAGAATCGTCTTCTTCAACTTTTTTTGACAATCATCTTGACACTTTGATTCCTCGAAATATCGATCTCCACGTGTCCTCTAATTGCTTTCGTCCTGTTGGGCAGTAGAACATTATCATTTCCATGTTGAAGTATTATGATTTTCATTGACGAATAGACTCCCATTTGGACAAGTCGATTTACATTACATTAATATTATTCCTCTAAGGTGTTGATGATGAGTGGGACTCTTCTCTAGCATGCCTACAATTTCTTTTCCAACTTTTATAGTCTTTTCACTCCACTATTCTCCCCACTCCCAGTGTAATCTTTGAAGAGTTAAAGTCGAGACTCCTTTTTGCCTAGACCTTCAACTCAAAGATCTAGTATTATTTCCTGTAAATGAAACCTCGGTATTTTGGGTGGTGAGTGCTAATACCTCAGGAGCTCTCCAGTGGCGAATTCGGCCTCGACGACTCATTTTACGTAATTCAAAATTTTAATATGTCATGTAATGCATATATGATTTTAAATCACATAAATAATTTATGCAATTTTAAAATAAAATTTTCAAATCTTTATAACATTTTCAAAATCGTGGCTCTTATTCCACGTTGAAGGATCCCGACCCGGATTAACCTCATGAACCCGAGGGGACCTCCCGGCACTCCAACGGATATAGAAACATTTCCTTAAAACAATCAATTAAAATCCGTGAAGCGAACCCCTTTACAGTCCTTAACATATCTTTAGAAAATAATGTGGAAGCGAAGTGTAAATTTTTTTTCTTTCCTTTTCAAACACTTGGATTTTGAAAAATTGGCAAAGTTCCTCTGTTTTCGGACTTTCCCAAATTTACAAAACCTGAAAACATTTAAAAACACTTATAATCTTTCCAATCCTCGACTTCTCAACTTCCAGTTTTAGGACTCCTCGTCCTATTGATCGAAGCCTGATATATATACATATATACATTTATTCATTTCAATCATCAAAACATTTCAAACTACTTCAATTCCATGCATTTGTTTTATCAAAGATTGGGCTTGAAAATGGGACTTAAGCAGGCCGCCTCGTACCTCGTCCACTGAGGATCAAAGCCCGTAGTTCCTTTTCAAATATATACATCTATACATATATACATGTAAAAATATTTAATGTCTCTGATAGCCCAAAATGTATATACAATGTCTGATCAGGTCGTCGTCTCCTCGATGGCTCGACTCAGCGCGAGAGGTCCTACATCGGCGCACTGTCTAGGTCTAAAATGTTTTTGAAAACACACGGAAAGAATGAGCTAAAGGAGCCCGGTGAGTGTACATTTTCATTAAAAATAACATTTCGGTATATATCAAAGTAATAATACTTATACACATTTAAAAATCCGTTTATGCACTTAAGATAACATTTCGGTATATATCAAAGTAATACATACTTATACATTTAAAATCCATTTATGCCTTAAACTTTACATGGGCCTCTCATGGTACATTATTGATCGTACCACATGTGATAATATTTTTTTATCTTGTTTTTATTTATTTTAAGGTTGAAGAAGAAAAAGGGGAGATGTTACGCTTTATTTGATTCCTATTTTTATAAACTATTTTTTGATTCTCTCATTTAAGCGATCCTCGCGAGTCTTGGTCGGCCCAGCTGACTCAGCGCTCGACCAAATTAGGTTGAAAAAGGCATCATCGGTTGGCGTAGTGCGTGAAGACGACAATTCCTTCATAAACATAACTGATTCCTCAGTTACTGATGGTATCAACGAACACGGCCGGAATGCCTCAATCCGCAGGGACATAGAATCCACTAGGTGACATGAAGCGTGAGAGCCCTGGGACGGTGGAAATGATCTGGCAATCTGAATGAAGTGGAAGCGCCCGCCTTGTCAACCCGGCGTGCGGTTGAAGAGGTGGAGCAGCACCAGGCGGTCTGACATCCATGGAACCGGCAAACCCGGAAGGCCATAACCTCCTCCCCGGTGACTTGGCCAGAGACACTTCGAGGCATCGAAGTAGAGCGAGTCGGTCGGGCCCGGGGCATGGACCACCGTTGGCTCCTGCGGAAGAGGAAAACGAAGCAATACCCGGAGCGGTTCGAGGCGCGATCTTTCAACTAAACGGGAGAGCGATCGTGGGAGGCGGAGGTTCGAAACCTTCAACAAGAGCTCAGCCGCATGAAGGAGTAGTGAAGGGATGGACCAGGATACATGGATACTGCAGTGCGACAAGCGGAATCTCCCTTCACGGTGAGTCTTGCGCACCTCCCCTTCGGCAAAATTCAGAATGCCTCGGTACGAGACATTCGATGGAACCAAAGATCCGTCGATCACCTTAATACTTCTGAATCGAGATGGAGCTACATGGGTTTGAATCACATGCAATGCGGGCGTTCGCCATTACGGCAAGGACCAACCTTGGCACAGTTCCATGAAATTCCCCCTTCATCCATCTCGTCATTCAGGGAACTAGCTGTTGCGTTCATCTCCCACTTAAGCCGGGCCGGACGTCTGAGGAAAGCGAGCTACCATCTCTTGACCATCCAGCGAGATCATGAAAGTTTGAAATCATATGTACAAAGATTGATCACAGGAGTCCACGATGATAGAGCGTGCCGACGAAAAATTACATCCGCGGCTTTCGCCAGCGAGTTAGGCGTCTGATCAAAGGACTGATGTTCTCTATCTCAAGAACCCTCATTTAGCATGGCGAGGTCCTCATGGCCAAAAGTATATAAGCGGCGAGAGGCCCTCGTATCGAAGGAGAGCTCCTCCGCCCGCAAAGAAAAAGGGCTGGCAGAATGGCTTGACAAAGGCAGAGCCCCAAGAGATAAGAAGATCAGAGGAAATCCCAGGCCCGAGCGGGCGATCTAAAAGGAGAGAAGTCTCGAGGCAGTTTGGGCCGCAACAACCGAAGAAGCGAGACCTTACGGAAACCTGACACTTCCCGGCTCCACTACTTGACCTTAGTATCACAAGTCTGCATGAGGTGCGAAGCAGGCAATTCACGAGATGGAATGGCTCGGATAAATCAGATCAGCGACAAGGGATAATACAGTATTGCGGAGTTCCACGGGGGTATGCGTCTCAACGACAGCTGTATACAACTAAGAAGAGAAATAGAATATTTGTCTGGCGCGGATATCTTGACGTTTCATAGCTATCTCTGGAACCCAACAGATCGACCCAAAGTCAAGCGCGGAGACCATAATCGAACGGCTCAACGGTAGCCATCTCGACAGGACCAACATTCAACACCACAGCCTGGGAGAAATCATTGTGATCTCGGGAGGATTCAACTGGAGGAGAATCTAGTTCGACTCGAAAAGCCCACTACGGAGCATAAGATGGCGGACATGGGGGTAATACATTAGTGTCTAAAAGTCTTTGCTTGAGTCGGCACTACCATCCGTTCTCGGTTCAGTTTGGAAGGGTCTTGACACCCCATGGCGGCAGCTGGTAGTCAGGTACAATTGTGGCCAATACCACAGTTCACCGGGTTTTGATCGATAATGGGAGTTCGGCTGACATCATCTTCGCGTCAGCCTTCGATAAAATGGGTATTGGAAGAGACAAGCTAGACCGTCGGCACATCTGTGGGAGTTTTCGAGGAAGGTGTTACGTTGGGCTCGATTCAAGCCCCAGTGCGACCACAGGAGAACCCCCTGCCGGGCGGCGACAAGCAGTGAGGTTCCGCCTGGTGGGACGCCCCGTCGGCTATAATATCTTTGCTAGGCGAGACCCTCCCTCAGCCTTGATAAAAAGCCATCCTCGACACCACATGATGATCAAATTCCCAACAGTAAATGGAGTCGGGACGGTTCGAGGAGATCAGCGGGTGGCCCGGGAATGCTACACAGCCTCCATGAAACCAAGAGCGGTCGACAGCGTGAGTATAGACGAACTTGACTTACGCGACGAGGTACTCACCCGACCCGAACCCTCAGAGGAACTGGAACCAATATCACTGGATGACGACCCGGAACATCTCGCTTACGTCGGATCTAAATTGACAGGAGACCTCAAATGCCTCCTCACTCAGTTTCTGAAATAGAATAAAGATGTTTTTGCATGGAAGTAGTCAGACATGGGAGGAATCGACCCCCTTATTAATCCTCACGAGATTAGACTGACCCACTCCTTTAAACCAGTCAAGCAAAAAATAGCGAAGCCGCACGAAGAAGCTAGGCCATCCAATGTGGGGTCGACAAGCTCCTCAGAGATGAGTGGACTGCAGTGATTTGCGTTGGCGCATTAAATAACGTGAATACTGGCGACTCATCGACAGTGACATAAACAAAGCGTGCCCGAAGGGCAGTTTCCCTCTACCAAGAATCGACCTCATCGTGGGCGCCGCGGCGGGCGCGAGCTACTGATTTTATGGATGCATTTCAGGCTACAATCAAATCGGCATGGACTGGAGACCAGAAAAGACTTCGTCGTCCGCGGCCGAGGAACTGCATTGTCGGGTAATGTCGTTTGGACTCGGGAATCACGGGAAGCGACCTGCGAGACTAGTGAGCCGGATGTTCCAGACGGATAGGTACAACGATGGGGTATACATAAGCGACATCTTTATTAAAATCCACAAGTCCGATCTCCATATCACCCATCTCTACGAGGCATTCGGATCTGAGGAATTATAACATGGTGAACCCGGCTAATCGCCTTGATGTGTCGATCGGAAAATTTACGGGCTTCATAGTTAACCCGCGGGATCGAGCGGTCGGACAAAATAAAAACGTGCTCGATATCTGCGTCGCCTTGGGGAATAAAGGAGGTCGGTGACGGGAAGGATTGCGACTTTAAGCGTTTCGTATCCGAGGCGAGTGATGAAATGCGGCCTTTCTTCGAGTTACGAAGAAAGCCTTCCCGGTGGAGACGAAAAATGCGAAGAAGCATTTATGGCATTAAAGAAACATACCTAAGCTCTCCTCCCATTTCTAGTAAAAGTCCCTTGAAGGAGAACTCCTCACTTTATACCCAGATCATTGCCAGTTTACGAACGATTGTAGTACTCGTTCGTCTGAAAATGATCCGGCACCCGGTTACTACTAGTTGAGCCTTGAGAGGAGAGCGGAGGAGAGAATTTTTGAGATGGAAAAATTGATACTAGCAGTGACGGCGGCCCCGGAGCTCCGTCCTTATTTCCGGGCTCACACCATAAAAGTCCCAGCGAGGTACCCAATGAAGCGGGTATTGAGCGAAGTCTCGGAAGGGCGTGAAGTGGTAGAGCTAAGCGAGTCGACATCGAGTCTGTAGAAGACTTCTATAAAGGGACAGTCTAGCCGACTTCGTCATGGAAATTCTCTCTCAATAGAGGCTTGCTTGAACCCACGGTCGAGGGCGGCCTCGCGTATGGAAACTCTGCGTAGACGGGCCTCGAAACGCCTGAGGAGCGAATGAGGCTTATCCCTCACCTCATCGAAGGGATAGACGTGAATCGCACTTTCGGGTTGGGTTCCAGTGCTTCCAACAACAAAGCCGTGGGCGATTATCGCGGGGCCTCGACCTCTCCCACACATTAGAGGTCGACCAATTTAGGGTCCACGGTGACTCAATTTGAGGTGGTCGAGGCCGAGGATCGAAGATCTGTCTGAGGCCCAATGAGATGATGGTTACATATCTCCAAAGGTCAGTGTTGCTAAAAAAAGAAGTTTGTATTGGTTCGGGTCAAGCACATCCCCAGAACAGAGAATACCCGAGCCGACGCCTTGGTAAAATTAGCCACGGCCTTGCAAGAGATCTGTGAGGTCAGCACGTCGGGCTACCTAAACGAGAACCCTACGTCGGCCATACGGCATGGAGGTCGCGGTAGGATCTGCGCCCGAGCTGGATGGACCCTATTTGGGATTATGTGTGACGGAACCTTACGGGCGACCGAAGGCGGCTAAGATAAGGGTAAGGTCTTCCCGGGTTTACGATCCTGAAAGGAGAGCGCTGAGCGAGATTCTTCGCACCTTTCTGAAATGCATCGTAGGAGGACCCTTGAATCGTGCTAAGAGAAGTACGCCGACATATGGGAACCATATCAGACTCGAGCGTTAGCGAGAAAAGTTTTGGCGGGGATCACTAAGCGATACTTAAGATCCTTGACTTAGTGTCGAGATCGCAGAATATGCGAGACACGCGAAATATCACGCCTCCCGTCAGAGCCCCTGACGTCAATTACCAGCCCATGGCCTTCGGCGGTGGGGTTGGACATAATGGGACCTCGCCCATCGTGAGGGCGATGCAAATTCATAATCGTCGCGGTGGATTATTTCGCAAGTGGCGAAAGTAGAACCTTTAGCCACGATTACGAAGGCGAAAAATCGCAATTTAAAGCATGGCGAGGCCATCCTTATGCAATTTGGCATCCCGAGCCACGGTAGCCGGACAATGGGGGAAAATGGTCGACAACACAGTAGAGATTTTGTCTTGGGCTCGGGATCAGTATTATTTATCCACAGCCTTCCGCGGTCAGCGGACGGGCCGAAGTCACCATCGGAGACCCTTAAAAGCCTTGAAGACCAAGTTGGAGGATCTTAAGGAAGTTAGGTAGAATACCTCCCAGAATTACTATATGGGCTATAGGACGACAAGTCGGCCAACTGGGGCCCGTTTGCCTGGCCTTTAGCCGCAAGCGATAGCCACGGTAGTGGAATAAAGTCTCATAGAGTCGAGTTAACATCGGAGGAACAAAATAGCGAAGGCCTAGCGTCTAAACTTGGAACTCCTTGATGAAAAGCATTGAAACGAGGTTCAATAGCGCCTGAGAAGAGTATCATCGGAGAAGACAACCAAAATTTTCTGACTAGAGTGAGCCCGAAGTTACATCTCAGGGGGATTTGGTCTTAAAAAAGCTTTTGCGTGAAAGAATCAGCGCGTGGAAACTAGGCCCTGGCCCAGGAGCTCCTTATAATAACGTGAGTCGTCCCGGTTGGGCAGGATGACTCAAACGGAGGGAGGGAAGAGCCTTCTGACATACATGGAACGCGGAGCACCTAAAGCGTTTCTATCAGTAGGCACCGGTTTATAATAAAACCATATCAAGTCTCATGTGACGAGTCGGGCACACGCGGGTAATTTAGTATCTCAAACAGTTCGGATATATAAGGAAACATACACAATGAGAAAATTCATAAAAATAAAAATCTCCCTTTATTCCAAATGAATCATATTCAGTTACAATCAGTGGTGTCCTTGATTACACATCTTAAAAACCTTTCAGTACAAGCGATTCGCAAAAAAAAAAAAATAAAAATAAAAAAAAAGGGAGGAGACGAGAAAGACGGAATAAAGAAAAGAGGGGTGTGATAGGGAGAAGAGAAGGAGACAAAGTAGAAAGGAAAAAAAAAGGGATAAAAGAAAAGAGGGAAGAAGAGGTAGAAAGGAGGAGGAAGAAGATAAAAGAAAGCGGGAGAATGCGGAGCAAGGATGCAGCCCCCTGGGACGCATTCCTGTGAAGCTAGGGAACAATGCGACTCCCATAAAGGGGGACTAGGGAAAAGCACAGCTCAGCGAATGAGGCGGAAGGCTGATCGAGGCATCGGAGGAACTCAGCGAGGGCAGCCGGGCATTCGAACATCCATCGACAGGCTTCATCAGGCCCTTTGTGACAAGCGGGAATCTCCGAAAGCATAAGATACGAGGCAGCAGACACACATTTAAGAGGCCGAAATATTGGGAAACTCACGCAATCGTTCCGAATTCTCCTTAAATCGGCATTAATGGCGGTTCGTCCCTTTTCGAGGACATACGAGGCGTTTCAATTCACCAAAGCGGAGAGCTGCCCAGAAAATCACGCCTGACGTGTCGGTTCGGCTAACGAGCTCCTCTACTCACATACGAGGCCCTGGCTTTGCCTCGAAAGAAGTCGGACAAGCTCATTTACATCGCCACTCGGCTTGAGGCAGTAAAAGGCCCTGAGCTAGGCCCCGGGTTGCTCCCTTTAACGAGCCTCCACTACTGCGTACGAGGCCACGCTGCCTCAAGAGTCGAATGACTCGGGCTACATCGCCGCTCGGCAGACTCCATCAAGGCCCTGACCCCCGAGAGCCCCGGGTTGCTCCCTTTGGCGGAAACTCGCCACTCACCATGCAGGCCCGCGTTGCCTCGAGAGTCGGACAAGCTCGGGCTACATCGCCCTCGGCAGAACGCCACAGCCGCCGCGAGGCGATTACTCACTTTGGCGGGCGTCTGCGGTTCCTATTAACCGCTCTCCCCTCAAGCGGGCCCGAGCTGACTATTCACATAGAGCCCGCCCGGCTGCACTCCCGGTCGGAGACGGGCTCCGCCGTACAATTCATAATGTGAGGCTCATCCACTCGACTCAAAAGGGCGAGCCCCACTATTCACATTGGCAGGCCCTACGGCGCACTCAGACCAGACGGGCTCCTTCATTACAATTCGCGTGGCGGGGCTCATCCCTCACTTCGGATGGAATGAGCCCACACTATTTACATTGGCCCAGGCCCTTGGCTGCACTCCCGGTCAGGCGGGCTCCTTCTTTAATTCATATTGGCGAGGCTCATCCCTCGGCTCGGAAAGGACGAGCTCTTGCAGTCTCACGTGAGCTCTTGCAGCTGCCGTGGGAGGCTCCACATTGTGCTGGGGCGAGCTCGCCTGCGGTGTTCACGAGCGAGGCTCTTCCCAGCGGCTCACTCGACGAGCTCTATTACTTATGGACGAGCTCTTACAATAATCCTCGACAGGCTCTCCCGAGCTCTACTTAGCAGGCTCCTATTATCTAAGCGGACTGAGCTCTTGACGGAGTCCTCTGGCAGGCTCTTTGCAGCGGGCTACTTGCGGCTCATTACTTACATGGGCGAGCTTTACAGCAGTCCTCGATGAGCTCTTCCAAGCAACTCTACTTGTGAGCTCCTATTATCTAAGCGGACGAGCTCTTACTTGATCTTCACGGCGAGCTCTTCCAGCGGCTACACTCGGCGAGCTCTTATTACTTACGTGGGCGAGCTGCTACAGCGGTCCTCGTGAGCTCTCCCAGCGGCTCACCAGCGAGCTCCTATTATCGCAGACTGACTCTCTTACCTTGATCTTCCCGAGCTCTTCCCACTTGGCTACACTTGAGCTCCTATTGCCCATGGACGAAACCGCCCCACAACGGTCTTTCTGACGAACTCTTCCCATTGACTCGCTTGAGCTCCTGTAATGCTCTTGCGAGCTCTTACAACAGTCTTCTTGACGAGCTCTTCCCAACAGCTCTACTCGACGAGCTCCTATTACTTACATGGACGAGCTCTTGGCGGTCCTCTGGCGACTCTTAAGCGGCTACACTTGAGCTCTTATTATCGCAGACTGACTCTTACAGCAGTCTTCACGAGCTCTTCCCCGCGGCTCTACTCGCGAGCACCTGTACTTATGGACGAGAGGCTCTTACAGCAGTCCTCGTGGGCTCCCAGCGGCTACCTTGTGAGCTCCTGACCCATCTAAGCGGACGGCTCTTCTGACTAGTCTTCTTGACAAGCTCTTCCCAACAGCTCTACTCGACGAGCTCCTATTACTTACATGGACGAGCTCTTACAACAGTCCTCCTGACGAGCTCTCCCAACAGCTCTACTTGACGAGCTCCTATTATCATGAGGTGACTCTACAACCTTGATCTTCTGACGAGCTCTTCCGCGGCTACTTGACGAGCTCCTATTGCCCCATGGGCTGAGCTCTTACAACGGTCTTGCAGCGAGCTCTTCCCCAGCGGCTCTACTTCACGAGCTCCTAGTATTAACAGGGCGAGCTCTTACAAGCCGGTCTTCCGGCGGCTGCTTCCCAGCGGCTGCACTCGGCGAGCTCCCGAAGGCCTTTACATGGACGAGCTCTTACAACGGTCCTCCCCGACCCAGGCTCTTCCCATGGCTCTACTTGGCCCGAGCTCCTATTATTAACAGAGCTGACTCTTACAACGAGTCTTCACGGCGAGCTCTTCCCCAAACGGCTCTACTCGGCGAGCTCTATTGCCACATGGGCGAAACTCTTATTTATCCTCGAGCTCCCGACGGCTACGCGGCGAGCTCTATTATCGCCAGGACGAGCTCTTACAGCGGTCTTCACGGCGAGCTCTTCCCCATGGCTCTACTTGTGAGCTCCTATTACTTACATGGGCGAGCTCGCTGCTTGATCTTCTTTGGCAGGCTCTTCTCAGCAGCTCACACAGCGAGCTCTGTGTGCCTTGGCGAGCTCTTACAGCGGTCTTCTGGCGAGCTCTTCCCAGCTCTACTTGGCGAGCTCCTGATTACTTATGGGCTGAGCTCTTACAGTCCTCTGACGAGCTCTTCCCAACGGCTCCTAATTGGCGACTCTATTATACTTGGGCGAGCTCTTCTGTGATCTTCCCGGCGAGCTCTTCGACCTTTACTGGCAGGCTCCCATTACTTATGGGCGAGCTCTTACAAGCAGTCCTCTGGCAGGCTCTCCCATGACTCTACTTGACGAGCTCCTATTATCTAAACGGACGAGCTCTTGCTTGATCTTCTTGAATGAAGCTCTTCCCAGCCCGGCTACACTCAGCGAGCTCCTGCTGCCACATGGACGAGCTCTTACACTTGATCCTCTGTGAGCTCTCCCAAACGGCTCTACTTGACAGGCTCCTATTATCTAACGGATGAAATACTTACAACGATCTTCTGACGAGCTCACCCCATGACTCTTCTTGGCGAGCTCCCAGTACTTACATGGGCCCGAGCTCTTCTGGCGGTCTTTCGCTGAGCTCTTCCCAGCTATTTACAGTTAACGAGCTCCTATTATTAACAAGGACGAGCTCTTACAACAGTCTTCCTAACGAGCTCTTCTTAACAGCTCTACTAGACGAGCTCCTATTACTTACATGGATGAGCTCTTACAACAGTCCTCCTGACGAACTCTTCCCAACAGCTCTACTTGACGAGCTCCTATTATTAACAAGGACGAGCTCTTACAACAGTCTTCCTGACGAGCTCTTCCCAACAGCTCTACTTGATGAGCTCCTATTATCAACATGAGCGAGCTCTCACTGCACACATTAAACAGGCCCCCACCAGCATTCCCGAATTTAACAAGTTCTACTACTTTAACCGTTGGCTTGACCTACCGCCCAATAAATAGGTCATACGGTTAAGCTCAGATCAAACACCCGCAAGACAGAAGTCGCAGGCTATGGGCCAAATTCAATAGGTTCCACCTACTTCAACCACGTAATCAGGGAACCAAGCAAGGTCAAACAAAATAGTATACAAGATTCAATGATCTTGCTAAATTACTAGGATCCATGGTGGTGCTTATTTCGGGAAAAAGAATAAAAATATCTCGACGAACCACAGTTTCGAAAATGAGTATTTATTGAAAGGAAGGCTACCATTCTCGAGATTTGGGCCCGACAAAAAGGGGAAGGTCGGCATCGGGAAAGCATAAATGAGTCCGAGAATATAGGCATCGAGGCGATGAAGAATGAGAAGGGATCTCGGGAAGGAGTAACGAGGTCCTTGGAATAATTCGTAGCCGGAGACCCCTCCACCTCCTCTCGTCACTTGGGAGGTCAAAGGTTGAAGTCTAGATTTGAATGCGCTGGAGCGGCCTTCCGTTGAAGCGAGCCACGAGAAGCCCGGTGAGCACCCGACTTGATCACCATGATTGTTTGATAACCTCGTCCCTACGGCTGACGAGTGACTTGTGAAGATCTCGTGCGAAACCATTACATTCATCGCTTCGGCCGTTTGATAAATCTGACTTCGGAAGACTCACGGCCAAGCCGACCTCCCGACGACACGGCCCTCTGAAGCCTCGCGATAAGCAATTTCAAGTTGTTTTTCTTTGGCGCTCAGATCACCGGTAACCCCACGCAACTCCATCTGAAGATCCCGCTGCACGCCCTGGGAGGTGGTGAGCTCCTCCCTAACCATTTGAAGCTCATTATGGATAGATCTCAACTCCTCCAGGAGTCTCGATAAGCGGCGACTGGAGCTCATCCACCCAACCTCCCGAGACTCACCCTCGGTACTTCATCAAGCCCCCATTCTGACCTCGTTCTCTCTATTTTCTGCCCGAGCACGAGCCGTTGGAAGTGTGTAAAGGTCCAGGCCCAAAGTAGCTCTGGCTCTTCGGTCAAATTCTTTGCGCTCGTTAAATGCAGCTCGGCCAGCTCGAGTGAAGCTGCCGCTTTACTCATCCGGGCAATCTTCACATGTTTTTCATTCAGTTTGGCCTTATCATTAAGCCCCTGAATGGGTGGCGGCTTGCATATCGAACCACGAACGCGTGTTCAGCCTGAAGCAAGCATAGAAATAAACACATTACAGAGACTTAAAGCAATCCTGAAAAGACAATGCAACCGTCAAGCTGGCGGTTCCTTGATCCCTCAAGTAGCCGATTCTGGAGAATGGATGAGACGGCATTTAGTGCAAATTCGGCGCTAGAAAGCAAAGAAGCCCTGATTGCACCAGATTTTTGCTTCGATTTCTTTTTCGGTTCCACTATCCCCCGTGGAGGTGACTCGGCAGTATCCGAAGGTGGATTCCATATGGTTATAAGCGGCTAGTTAGCGGCGAGACGCGGCCGCGCCAGAAAGACCCGCCGCCTTGGCGGCGAGCGGGGGGAGGCGAGTAAAGTCAAAGCGAGGCGGTGACCCCGCTCACGGCTCATGGACAGGAAAAGAGGGGGACATGCCCGTATCCTGAGCCTCGGCCAGGGGCGACGATGCCCTCTCCGGTTCCCGGACAGGAGAAGAAGGAGACACCCCCAACTTTTGAACCTTGGCCGGAACCGGCCGGTCCTTTTCAGAGGAGTCCAGCTTTTTCTCTTCGCGGCTTGGGCTTAGAGGCGTCACCCCCGAATGAACTAAAATCTACTCCTGGTAGGAGTGGCGGCGGTAGACTGAGGGAAGAAACTCGGGTAGAAAGAGGCGGGGCTTCAAAATAGTAGAGCGTGCGGGTAGCAAGTGAGGCTTCCGGGTATTCGACTTTATCAATACGCATAAGAGCAGCGAGCATTCCTCCAACGCTAGAGCCCTGCGGCGGCATCTTCGTGTGAGGTCGGGAGGCGAACATGCAGGAAGCATAAGGAGCTTGAGGTGAGAGTATTGATCGTCTTTAGACAAATCAAACAAAAGAAATACAAACACTCATGAAGGTTATCAGGGGCGCTCCACGTCATGTTTCAGGGGTATCATCCACGAATCGAGAGTTATACTCCCGAGTTGGAACCACTAACGAAGGAATATACGTCCTTTCCATGACCCGGTGCGAAGAAGGAAGGTCGAGATGCAGAGGGACCAGGCGTCGGGAATAAATAAAACCCTGCAGTAGCCATCGGATGAAAAGATAAAGGGAAACAGGCCATTGGGAGCACAGACCCTGTCCTTAAAAAGCCAATAAACCAGCAAAATACCCTGACCATTGGGAGCTGACTGGGAAGGGCAGATATTTGAAATGTTGAAGAACTTCTTTTATGAAAAGATGCAAAAGGAAAGCGAGAGCCGTTATTAAAGCAACCTCGAAAAAGCAAACCATCACAGGAGCACGGAGGCGGTGTAAAAATTCGAAACATCAGGACCATATCTGGGACACAGGGGAAGAGAGGTCGAGGTAAGGCTCAGCAAAGTGGGCTCGCGCGAAGGACCAACCCTCGCGGGGCCGCGCCCGCGACATGCCGGAACCGACGGTTCACGAGAAGTGTCAGGCCCCTTAGGATATTTGATCAGGTTTATCTTCTTTTTACCCTTACCTAAGGGAAGGGGAGGCGCCTCGGACGAGTTGAGGCCAAGCGTTGTCAAACAGCGAGGCGCCCCAGCTATCGGGACGGCGTGGAAAGTCATCGCTGATGCGCCCAAGAGGAAGCGTTTTGGACTGTAGCGTAGCGAAAGCAGAAATCTGACGGCTGAACCCTAGAGCCTCGTCGTATCAATCGAAAGAAACACGACAGGACGGGGACGCCGTGGGCCTAGGAATGAGAAGAAAACGCCAGAAAGGTACCCAACGCTAACCAGACAGAGAAAAATCCAGAACGAAATACAAGAACGCCAAGAAATATAAAGACAAAAGTGGGGAGTTAGGAGTCCGAAGGAAGTCGAGGCTGGGAAGGTCGACGAAACAGGGAAAACAAAGTATGAAAAACAAAGCGAGCTTCGAAGAGTCATCATTAAGCACCACGATATGGCCGACGGACGGGGATAATTAATCTACATCAGACAACCGCGCGAATAACAGCGAGTATGAGATTAATCTGACCCTTGCGCGGTCGTACCTGGTGGGGCAACGATAGGGATCTGAGCGGGCCGGGCATTTCATTCCTGACCCAAAGATGGTGAGATCATGCCACGTCCATATCCTTCCATAATAGCTTGAACAAAGGCCCGACCCGTTAGGCCCCGGAATATGGATTTAGAAGAGCGAAGTCAGTACGGCCCGGTGAGCTATATCCCAACGAGAGAAGATAGAATGTGCCCGCAAAAGCGTCTATCAAATCCTATTATAAAGGAAGGAGTTTGACTAATCCATACGCTAAATCTAAAGTGACTACATGAAATTTATCCTCGAAGGGAAGAACCTAATCATCGGCAAATGGGATGAAGATGCATTTATAAACATAAGGTCGATCCGACTCACAAAGATGCGCCCGATACTAAGCGATAAGGACATTCTCTCTTTTTCTCACGAGAAAGAATCGACTTAGGCATCGGCGGAGCGGTCGAGGGCGGCGCCTCGCCAGGCCCCTCTTCATTACGGTTCTTGTGCCGGAAGTCGCATCAGGCCGTGGAATCGACATTGCGACAATCTTACCCTGACCCGAAGCGATCCTCAGTGAGTCTTGGTCCAACCCTATGACTCCACCGCTCGGCCAGGTTCAGGTTGAAAAGGCATCATCAAAGCGAAATATGAGTTAACATAATTTGTTTACATAAATCTCGATTTCGGTTTAGGTTTGGTTTATAAATAAAACCATGATTTTTGATTAATCAACCAATATATATATAAAATAGATTTTCTTACTATTTATGATTTTCCACTTTTATCCATTTTTTACTTTTTATATATTATGATTTAATTTGGATTGGTTTTTTTTCTAATAAGTTGTTAAAATATATGGTTAATTAAAAAATCATGATTAAATATCTAATCTCATATGTTTCATATAGTATTTATGGATACATTATAAATACATAAGTATCATGGGATTTTTCAAATGAATAGATTATATTCATTTTTTCTTTATGTTTTATTATATTTATAACTAATTATTATAATTAAAAACTTGAATGTATGATTATAGAATTATAAATTTATTTTTAATTATGATGCTAAAAAATAGATATATGATTAATTGAACAAATGATTAACCAAAGATTTTGTTAACGTTTGGTTTTTGGTTTATTATATAAATAACAAAACATGAATTGAATAACTCTTTTTCGTGGTTGTAGTAACGGATACAATTTAATCTCTTCACTATCACTTTTGTTAACATTTATCCTTTCCACTTTGAAAACTAATTCCTTACAACCATATTTTAATTTTTTTATTCAAATTTTAGATAAAAATTAAAAAATCGATTTTTAAAATTTTATTTAGTTATGGTAATTTTTTATAATCACGATGAATTTTTATCATAGTATTTTATTTGTTAAAAAAAACTTAGCACAATTTGTCAAAAAAAAACTTAAGAACGAGTTACATCATAATATTTGTATTTGTATTTTTATAAATTTATTATAATGTTATACAAATATTGTATAAATATTTATAAGTTAAAAGATTGACTTTTCAAAAGAATTAGAATAAATAGAATAATTATTTTATTTTAAAATTTTAATTTTCTCAAAAAGTTAGATAAAATTTTATTTGGTAGATAATGTCTGAATTTAACATATGGTCTTTTGATTAAAAAACATGAGGATACTTTTCTCATGATATTTATTTTAAAAACAATAACTTTATTTTTATTTTCATAAATTTATTAATATGTTATACAAATATTATTTATTAAAAAATACAATTAGGATAAATATTTTAAGTTTTTTTAAACTAATTTAAAATAAATATTATAGGAAAAATCATCCTCTTTTTTACTTCATATATTATCGATAAAAGTAAAATTTTATCTAAATTTTGATAAAAATTAATTTTGAAATAAAAATAATTATCCTATCTATCCACAAAAATTTTATAAAAAAAAAAAAATTTAAAAATCAATATTTGTATAAAATTATAATAAATTTATAAAAAATAAAAATAAAAATATTATGGTAACTAATTTCTTTTTAAGTTATTTTTAAAAAAAAATCAAATACCATGCAAAAAAAATCATCCTCATTATAAATCTTAAATTTATATATTACTTATAAATTTTAATTTTATCTCAATTTTGAAACTTAATTTTTAAATAAAAATAATTATCCTATTTACTAAAAAAATACAAAATAAACTTTTGGTACTTATCACAAAAGTTTAAAACACATGCAATGTATCAATTTTCATTTTTGATAGTGCAAAGTTAATTTTAACATTTCAAAATGTACTAGTTAAATGTAATTTTAACATTTTCAAAATTATAAGTTTTTTCTTTTTTGAATGCATTATTGTTTTAAGGTAGTAAATTATTTTCTTTGAAACTCAAACCTGAGATCTTTAATTCCCTATTTCAATTGCTTATTTTAACAATAAATGCTTTGTCATTTGAAATGGACAAATATATGAGTTAATTGTCAACAAAAGTGATAGTGCAAGCTTGAAATAGGCAAAATATAGTTATCTTTTTTTTATATATACTGTAGGAAGTTTGTTTGAACATTTTAAAGTGAAAATTGTAAAAACCAATTTTTTTTTTTTTTTCGTCTAATCTCTGAGGCATACGTGCAATGCAAGCCTCAAAGGGCGATCCGACGGTGGTGGGCCGGCCGCCTCTCCGATGATTAAGTTAGCAATATGGACAGGAAGAAGAAGGAGGTTGAGATAGTAGGAATTGCATACATTTTTCTATGGGGGATCTTCCCAATTTATAGGTTCGGTTCCCAAATCTCCGTTCTTATTTTAGGAATAATATATGTTTTTCCTTATTAAAGTTAATACTTTATGAGATAAGATTTGTTTCCTTATCAAAGTTATCCTTTTAGGGGATAATATATGTTTTTCAGTATGAGATATCCTTCAAATAAAGTTTAGAAATTAGGAAATTGAGGATAATTATGCTGCGTATTTTCCCATATGTGAAAGTGAGGTGGTCGGATGGGGGACTCGGGATTCCACATGGGTTTAGGGCCCATACTATACGGTGGGTTCAGGTGTGGTTTAGTGTAATGGAGCGCCTTTGGCGCTAACAAAGCGGGCCCCGAGAGCAATGGGCACGTCAGGTGTGACTGTGAGTGGTAGGTTTGGGCCTAAAAAGCCGTGGTACCCACAATGCCCCCCTTTTTCCCAGCTGAAGGTTGATACTTCTTCAATCAGGAAAAATACGGTGCTTTTAGACCTTGAGTGGAAGGCAGAGGGGTTGGAGAATTTCGTCATGGGACTTTAATGAATTAGGTTGGATATTAACTATCTTAGGAAATGGAAGGGATTTAGCGTCGTGCGGAGCTTTGTATGGCGAGTGGATGATTAACCATGCACGGCGGACCAGTCATAAGCGCCATCAAGACTTTTATTTTGAACGGTAGGTATTAACGTGCAGGACGAAATAGGGCATTCGCGCCGTCAGGACTTTAATATGAGCCGGTTGTGCATTAACCATGCCGGGCCGGATAGGGCATTTAGCGCCATCCGGACTTTAATATGAAGCGGACTGGATATTATGCGGCCGGACAGGTCATGTAGCGCCATTTGGGCTTTTATTCTGAGCCAGCTGGGTATTAACCATGCCGGGCCGGATAGGGGATTTAGCACCATCTGAACTTTAATATGATCTGACTGGATATTGTTGGAAAAAAATGGGTTTGAGCACATCATTTAGCTATCTTTGAGCTAAAATTACAATGGGTCCCATAAACCTTTTTCGGTGGGTCCACATGGGAATGTGTTCTCCTCCATGAGGAGATGAAGATTATATATTTAGTTGCTTTCCAACAGTAAGGAGTAGATTAGAAATTGCCTCCAAACATCTTGGAAAAAACAGTGATTAAAGGGTTTTAGAGCATGGAAAAACTTGTGTAAAAGCGTCGGATGGGAACAAGACTTTTAAAGGGTATAAATACACTCGCCTTGTAGTTGGGTTTGGGCCCCGAGGGGCACCTCGATTTTGTGGAAGGGAGGTTCTTCATGCTTGGTTCACCACACTGCAGTAGTGTATCATATACCTTGCAAGAACCGAATCGGGTGGGTTCGGGTTAGCTAGCTTCATGGTATGCAACGGTGTAGCAGAATCTATATAAAGGCCACACCTTTACTCATTTGACATACATATTTACATTCATTTATTTCATTTCATACGAGAGGCGAGTTATGCACCTGAGTCGGTTCGACCAACGAGGAAGTGCTTTCTTACATTGGAAGATCATTTCTATCACAGGAGACAAATTGCAAAGATAGAAGCACCACTGCGAGGCGTATTGTCTTAAGGAGATTGTGTCCAACACAAGACTTGATCTGCAAACAGGTTCTGACTTTTCTGGTTTTTTTTCCTGTAAACGTGTTAATTGTTCATCTTCTACTTGATTTGTTATATTTTACAGTGATGAAACCTAACAATCTTAAGACAATTAATACTTTTATCGATGTCTAACTGTTATTTTATACTTGTTACCTTGCTCAGGATTTACAAAACCGATGTCTGCTTTGTTATTTTTATACTTCGATTCTTGCTCAGTTTACAAGCCAGTGTCTGCTATCATTTGAACTTATGTGATTTCTTACATCTGGTTGCTAAACCATTCTCTTTTGCTGCAAATTTTTTTTTTGTTTGCAAAAACCGTTCTGTTTATGTTAATTTTTTTTTTTAATATTTCAATACGTTTTTTATACTTAGCGATGCATTTTCTTTCTTGCAGATACCGTTCTGAACCCTTTGCACTCGTTTCTAATTTTTATTTGAACTACTTGATTCTGGAATACATAAGCTGCTGCACTAGGCGGTTTGGAATACGAAATTGTTACTTTTCGTCTTGTTTATTTTAAATATTGTATCAGTTTATATATCAGTTTACATATATCAGTTCTGGAATTGTTTTATTACTCAATTTTGGAAAAACAATAATCTGTTTGTTTTAATATAATTTATTTTAACTCAGATTTTGGCAAAGTCATATTTTATTTTTAAAGAAATTGTTTTTGTGAACAGTAACCACTTTGATATAATAATGGTTTTATTAATACACTGTTTCTGGAAACATAATTTGGTTCAATAGAATGACTCGATTACACTTTACGGTGATGCCTCCTCCAACGCTTGTTATGGCGCCAATGACTGTGAGTCATGGAGAGAAGCCGAAAATTTTTAATGGGACAGAATTCAAAAGGTGGCAAACAAAAGATGATGTTCTACCTGACCACCTTGAATTTGGCCCGTTTCCTTCAAGAGGATGCTCCCGCATTGAAGGAAGATGAGCGACGAGCAGTGGTTGCCTTGTGGGGAAGCATGGAAACATCTTGATTTCTTAATGTGCTTCCTTACGAATGGCTGGACAACACACTATATAATGTGTATTTAGCGCTGTCACTGCGAGAGAACTATAGAATCCTTGGACCAAAAAAGTACAAGACCGAGGATGCAGGGCTCAAGAAGTTTGTAGTGGGAAAATTCTAGATTAGAAGATGCTTAGTTCAGACGGTGATCGGCTTGAGTTGAAGATCACCCAGAGTGATGCATGGTATACATGTAGAAGGGATGTCTCTCAGTGAATCCTTCCAAGTGGCTGCAATTATTGAAAATTGCACCGCTGTAAAAATAATTCAAGAATTACATAAAGCATAAGCGGAAGGAAATGAGACTTGAAGACTTGATAGTGAGGCTGAGACTAGAGGAAGACAACCATGCATCGAGAAGAGAAAGCAGACGGGCAAGACTTCATGGAATCAAGGCCAATGTTATTAGACAAGGCGGACCTCCCATAATCTCAAGAAGAGGAAGCCTGATGGCAATGGTCCCAAGCAAGGTCCTACGAAGAAGTTTCAAAGCGAGTCTTATGTGTGCGACAAACGAGAACCTTAGATCTTAAGGTGTCATTAGTCGCAAGGAACAAGGGAATCCGAAGAAGAAACGCCCTCAAGCCAATGTGACTAAGTAGATGATGTCTCAGACATGAACCTCTCAGCCGTAGTCTTCGAGGTGAACTTCATTGGCAGCAATACCAAGGAGTGGTGGGTGGACACAAGGGTCACTCGTCATGTTTGCTCAGACAAGAAGATGTTCTCATCATATCAAACCATAGATAATGGAGAACAACTCTTTATAGATGACTCCTCTTCTTCCAAGGTTGAAGACGAGGAAGGTAGTATTGAAGACTTGTCAGACAGGAACTTACTCTCAATGATGTACTACATGTACGAAGTGAAAGAATCTGAGTGTACGGATCATTGTTGAGTAGGGCTTCAAATTCTTTGTTGTCTCGAGCAACTTCATCATCACCAAAATGGGATGTATGTGGGAAGAAGGGGTACATGAGTAAATGGCTCTTCAAAATGAATGTAATGGCTTATTTGTACCTCCTATTAAGAATGTCAATAAAAAAAGAACCGTCTGCAACATATGCTTGAATCTTCAAATGTGTGGCATGGTAGACTAGGACATGTTAATTATGATACATTGCGCAGATTAATTAATATGGAATGTTTGCCTAATTTTAAAATAGATCCAAATCATAAATGTGAGATATGTGTGGAATCTAAACTTACAAGAATTTCCTTCCAATCAATTGAAAGAAGTAATGAACCTCTAGAATTAATACATTCAGATATGCGTGATACAAATTTATTCAAGCGAGAGAGAGGTGGTAAATGTTCTTACATTATTTGATGATTGCGCGAATCTTTGTTATGTTTACTTTTTGAAGTAAAATGATGCATTGGAAATATTTCAACATTTCAAGAATGAGGTGGAGAACCAACTTGATAGAAAAATCAAAGGTAATGCGAGTGATAAATTGGTGAATATAGGCACCTTTGGGATTTTTGTTTACAACACGGTTTAATACACTGACGTTGCATCCACATTCCACCTCGGCAAAATGGGGTTGCTGAGCATAAGAACAGAACTTTAAAAGAAATGATAGATCTCATTACTATTAAGTTCCGGACTACCTCAAAAAATTTGTGAAGCAATTCTTTCCATGAAATTATATTCTCAGCCGGAATACCTCACAGAAAACCCGATAATCCCCTATAGGTTATGGAAAGGTCGAAGACCTTCTTACAAATACTTGAAGTGTGGGGTGGCGGCTAAAGTAGGCGGTACCTATACCTAAAAGGTTAAAATAGGACCAAAAGCAGGTTGATTGTGTTTCATTGGATATGCACGTAATAGTAGTGCATATCGTTTCTGATTCATAAATGAAATTATTGATATGCATGCAATACTATTATCAAATAAGGAATGCATCTTTCTTTGAAAATGTATTTCCTTACAAATCCACGAGGATTCGAACTCAGTAAAAGGACTCATGATCTTGCAATAGAGCGGTAGTCAAGACCAACAAGATGATGAACCTAGACGCAGCACAAGAACTAGAACATCAAAAATCTTTTGGTCAGTTACTCTAACGTATCACATTTAAAAGATGAGCCTCAAAGCTTGAAGGAAGCTATGTCGAGTCCTGAAGCTCCATATTGGAAGAGGCTATAAACGATGAAGTAGAATCCATCTTGAAAAATCATACGTGAGAACTAGTGGATCTTCCACCAGGTTCAAAACCTCTAGGATATAAATGGATATTCGAAGAAAATGAAAGCGAGGTGGTCATTGATAAATACAAAGCGAGTTGGTTATCAAGGTTACAAGCAAAAGAAAGCTTGGACTATTTCGATACCTATTCACCAGTAACAAAGAATATCATCCATTCGAATGTTAATAGCTATTGCAGCTATACACAATCTTGAGATACATCAAATGGATGTAAAGACTGCTTTCTTAAATGGTGACCTGGATGAAGAAATCTACATGGAACAACCCGAAGGGTTTGCTGTTCCAGGTCAAGAAAAGAAAGTTTGTCGGCTTCTTAAATCCCTTTATGGATCAAAACAAGCACCAATGTAGTGGCATGAGAAATTTGACAGTGTAATGATGACAAATGGATTCAAAATCACTTGAATTAGACAAATGTGTATATATTAGAACTCCGAGAGCATTGGATTTGTCATTATTTGTCTCTATGTTGATGATATACTCATCATGGGTAGCAATAATGAAGTCATTAAAACTACCAAGGAAATGTTCAACAATAAGTTTGACATGAAAGACTTAGGTGTTGCTGATGTTATACTTGGGATAAAGATCTCCAAAACATCAGATGGACTAATATTATCTCAATCACATTACGTTGAAAAAATTCTCAGAATTAAACAAAATGATAAGCGATCCAATGAGAACACTGTAGATGTAAATCTACACCTATCCAAAAATAATGGCAAAAAGCCTTTCACAGCAAGAATATGCCTGAGGGTGGCGGCGATGTATGTCATGAGCTGTACCCTTAGGACGCAAGCTTCTGGCTTTGTTAGTAAATTGGTAGATACAAGTAATCATGTCGGACCATTTGGAAGGCAATGATTCTGGTTTAAGGTATTTGAATACACCAGAAAACTATGGATTGCACTACTCAAATATCCATTGACGGTACTTGAAGGATACTGGCCTTGAATTGGATGTCAGGCACCCAAAATTTCGAAGTCACGAGTGGCTATCTATTTACACTTGGTGGTGGAAGCGAGTGTCTTGGAAATATTCTAAGCAAGCGTGCATTGCTGATCACGATGGAATAGTTGTGCACTAGATAAAGCTGGTGAAGAAAGCGAGTGAAGCAGTCATTTCTTAGAAGATATTCGATATAGCCTGACAGTGCTGTTATTTGCATTCATTAAGATAGTCAATCTGCAATTGGAAGAACACAAAGTCATATATATAACGGTAAGTCTCGACATATTAAGTCGAAGACATAATACCATGGAACCTTCTCTCTAATGGTATTATGACCATTGAATACATAAAGATTCGAAAGAGAACATTGTGGATCCGTTAACCAAAGGTTTGACCAGAGAGCAAGTAAGTAAATCATCGAGGGGAATGAGATTAAAGCCTATACACTAAAGAGTCGCCAAAATGGCAACCCAACCTAGCTGACTGGAGGTCCCATGATCTAGGTTCAAAGGGACAACCGAGTTTTGTGTGACTCATTGAAGATCACTACGGAGAACAAATCTCCTACTCATTCCTATAATCAGAATAGTGATGCCTGTAGCGTTGAACAGGGTAAGCCACACTTTTAATGATTCTTATATCTTGTTAAAGACAAGTGGGGTATAGCGAGAATACCTTCCATAAGAGTCACCCTGTGGTGAGGCGGGCGGTTCTATATGAGAATGATGAAGGTTAAATTCTCCTAGGAGCACTCATGAAACTAGGAATTATTCGGGACCCAGAAATGAACACAGCGTGAACCAAACGTGTGGATAAAGATTCTGCGTGAATGCCATTGTCTTGGTTTACACACACGATTGAACAGTTCAAGATATCATGTTCACTGATCAATCAGTAACCTCGATAGCATTTCACAAGGGAAGGTTCAAGGACACAAGCTACCTTCCTCTATACAGAAAATTTCCAACTAAACTCTCTCTCTTAGTGTCAACATTTCATTCGCATTAATTTCAGTCAATTTCATTCATGTGGGGGATTGTTGGAAAAAATGGGTTTAAGCACAATAAATTAGCTATCTTTGAACTAAAATTACAATGGGTCCCTGTTGACTGGACCATATGATGTCTATGAAATTTATAGCGTTATCACGAATGACTATTATCCCAATCCCGGCAGCGACACAATAAACTTGTTGTGGGATCAGAGTATGTTCACAAGTTCATAACACAATTACCAAAGGACTATTGTCTAATCCCCGAAAAAACTACGCCATACAACTTGTTGACCACTTCTATGAATTGATATGGATCACAACACCTATTCAAATTTATGACTTATTACCCAAGGACTATTATCTAGTCCTCAGTAATAAAACCATTAAACTTGAGTGTGGGTTTCTTTAGCTATAGTGTTGATTAAAAAGATATTTCATAAGAGTAAACCATTTTTTCTTTATGGTTTGATCGGTATCTTTGCAAGTGCCTGAATCGAACAAGTAGTAAATTGGATTTAAGTCAGATGATCACGGAGATGCAAAATTTTCCAATCAACTACTGACTACTTATGCTCCATATTATTTGGAGCTGATAATACGATATTGGGATTTTTCTTTGAAAGCCTGAAAATAATGAAGTAAAGAAAAATGAATGAATAACAAATGAATTGAATATTGAAATATTAAAATAGCAAATTTAGATTGAACAGTTATCTACAAGAAAACATTGAATGTCGGCTATTGTGAAAGAATCAATTCCTATAACTTTGTGTACTATAACTTTTGCTTTCTGAACTACAAATTTTAAAACTAGTCGAGGAATAAGATAGTGTATTTGGATCTCTCCAAACCCCACTAGTTCATCATCTCACCTTAAGTTTCTCTCGAACACTAATTAGGTTAGATAACTACTTTTTAAATCACATTAGCCTTGTATGGGTATTTTCTTTCTCAATACTTCATACCCACAACATGAATGTAAACTGAGCTCCTTAAATATAGTCATTGCGAGAGGTTTGCAGCATCTTGGTTCCTCATCCTCGAGAATTAGAAACGGCTTACTCTTTCCTTGATTAGATCCTTGGCTCACGGGATCGATTCACTATTAGTCAGAGTGAACTCTTGCATACTTAAATTAATAACTCACTCTCAACTCATTCGGTTACAAGTGAGAAGAGGATGTATTGATTTAAGTATCTGAGCACATTAGATCAGCAATATCGGGTTCAAATACCTTCCGAGTGATTTCCTTCTCTTAGGAATGCCTTCTACGTGTCCTCGAGAGGGCCTCCACGGAAATCGGAGAATTTGGAAAAAATCTCGTTATGGGTGCGGGAGGCGCGTTAGGATCAATTCGAGAAACAAAGCAAAACCGACAAGTCGATTTAATATCGAGAGTTCGGCCATAATGAATAAAATCTTTGCCAGAAAAGATAATTTCGGCAAATAACGTCAATTCAATGAGTTGGGTTTCTAAATTCTTGATTATACCATACATTGGCTTGCGATCAAAGAAAACCCTTTGTAAATCAGGCTGTGTGTTGAAATCCAAAATTTATCTGGAATTCCAAACAACCCGGCCATTAATTTGAAGAAATATAAATATGCATTTAGTTAAATCGCTACGACCAGCGTTCGAATCCAAATTAGAACAAAAATACAAACTAATCTAATCTAAAAATAAAATGGAAAGAAAAAGCGAAAGAAAAATAAAAGAAAAGAAAGAAAAATACAAAAATACGAAGCTATTGACAACCGGGGATCTCTCTTCCGAGTCGCCCTGGTTGCATTTCTTCTTTTGCAGTTGCATATTTATAGGGTTCTAAAGTTGGGCCCTAATTTGATGCATTTCTTTTTGGACTTTAATTAAGCGCCCGATGGGCGATCTTTGTCGCGACATCGAGCCCTGCGTCGCGACCTGCATTCTTTAATCGCGATCCTTGCCAGCGAGAACCTCTATGTGGATTGACATGTCTTAAGTGAAAGTTTGGTGTCGCTGACGGCGATCTTTGTCGCGACCTCACTTCTCGTGAAACTCACGTCGCGGCGAAACTACTTGTCAGCGACCTTTGGTCCTTCTGGCTGATGTATTGTGACTGGTGTTGTCGCGACTTCCATTCGGTACAATTGTTGCGATGACGATGTTGTCGCGACCTTAAGTCGCCGTAATTATGTCGCGGTGTTGTCGCGTATATCTCCCGTGGAATTGTTGTCGCGACAACTTTCTCCTTACAAATTGATGTCGCGGCCCATTTTACGTCAGTGTTGATATCATATTGCATCAGTCTTAGCGACATGTGTCTTCTTCTTCTTCAATTCTTGGTTGTTTAACTTTGAGTTTCTTTCACTCCCAGCTCATTTTGTTTTCAATTAAGCTTCATTTGCGACTGGAGTTTCACTGATGTAACCTGAATACGCATTTTGATTGCTGTCAAAGCTTCGCGACAACTGGTTCTTTCATCTTTATGCGTCGTTCTTGCTGCCACCTGCTTCATCCCATTATATCAGTTCTGCTCGACCACATTCTGCTCCTTTTGACTGCAATTTCTGCTTTCTTTTGAATTCCCTGCTGCACAGAAATTTGGTGAAGTTTATTCCAGATTCCTGCATATAAATCAGTCTTTTATATAAAAATTAATCAGAAAAATGGACTGAAAATAGATGACTTTTAAGCTGAACAAACTCCCCCAAACTTAAAATTTTTCTTGTCCTCAAGCAAAGAAAAGAAAGATTTGTTTGTCCTCGAACAAAAGGACATTTGTTCTATTTTGCGTTGCAACCAATTTAATTGAAAGACTAGAAATTGCACTCACATGTGTATTCAGCTTTAAGTCGGATCAAGGTCGGTTTTACTCTTTCTAGCGCCACAAAGCAAAGTATTGAAATTGTTTTATAAGCGGTATAGTCGATTGATCCTGTTGAATAGTAAGTTGGTTTCCTTTCTCATTTTCCTTAATAAATTGATTAACCCTTAGAGAGGATGTTCACGAGTTTTGATCTTTTCACGATTTTCCAAATTCCATAGGCTTGTTGTTCATATTGATCTCCACTAATGTAGGTAAATTACAACCTTGGTCGTCCAGGTCTTTTGGAAAACTGTAATGTTAGGCTTGGAAAGCGAATAGGTGGGAAGGATGGGACTTTTAGGTTAAGATTACCAATGCTCTTTTTCCTTTCTTACTCACATGCTGCCCTTTTTCTCCTTGTAATTTCTTTAATAAACTCCCCCAAACTTCATTTTTGGGGATACCACCTTGATTTTCTTCTATTCAAAACTGTATGCTCCCATTTCTCATTTATGAGTCAAGCGAGGAATTTTCTTTCTCTGTCACCATTCGGGAATAATGCCTTTATTTGTCTTCTTAGGCTTTCTAACACTCTTAGCGAACTTTAGGTTAGTAACTCCCATACGGATGGCATTAGAGATTGCCGTGTTGCAACACCCCTAAGAACTTAATTGAATTGACCCTGAAGCCAAACCTATTCCTTTAAGCCTTCTTTTCTGCTATATTTTAGTGCAGATCTTTCTCTTCATTCCCTTTTTACGTATTTTCTCTTTGGGTTCCTCAAAAAATTTATACTCCCAAACTTTATTTCTTCCTCTCTTTTTGAATTCTTTTGTAATCACAGGTTCTTTGGAGGATTGATTCCTTAGGATGGGTTGGGGTCTTTATTGGCTTATTTTGAAAATAAGGCTTGTTTTGGCTCAATTTCTGGAACTAAAGTATATGCATCAGCATATGAATAGGGATGGCTAGAATGAAACCAGGCTTTCCCGAGGATGGCACGCATCATTTCTTGTTGGATTTGTATTACCTCGGATTTCTCCTTGATCAACTAATCTAACGAGTTCTAGAATTTGGGTTGATTAATTGTGACTAACCCTAAGGATTTTCTTGACTCATATCAGTGGATGAGAATTTAGATGATGTTATTTCCAACAAGTTCCTTGACTCACTATTAATACCACAGACTCAAAAAAGTTGTTTTGTTCCTTCAATTGTATAACCTTCCTTATCCTGGACTTATCGTGAAGTGAACTAAATGCAATTTATGTTTCAATTAAATTGTATGCCTTCATTATGTCTGGTTCTGATTTATTCAATTGACTCCCAAAATCGAAACTAAATTGAAAGCAAGAAACATGAATTCATATATCATGAACACCCGACTTGCAAATCGGAAAGTCTATTCAAATATCAAACATTCGATTTACAATCTATTTTCTTACAATTACACATCTAAGTTCGAGAAAAACCCTTTATTTCTTGATCTAAATCCTTATATCTTCTTGAAGGATTACGACTCCGGCTTCAAAATTTGGCTCACGGACCTTGAGCTCCTCCCAGAGTGATTCGACTCTTAACAGGTTGTCACGACAAATTGGAAATTTTTATCTCTCCTTTTTCTTTGCGGCTTCTTGGTTAATGGATTCCTAGCCAATCCATATTCCCCTTCCATCAACCATTCTTTTTTATTACCTGGCGTTTTATGGAATAAAGATGGAATTTATTTGTTACCCGACTCATTCATTCCATAAACCTGTATTAAACCCTTGAAGCTCTTCTTTTCTCTCATTCTTCCTTCTCTCCATTTTCTTATTCGTTTCTTAAGTCGTTCTCCATCTTTTATAGTTAATTTGGTTTCTAGGGAAGAACAACCATTTATTCACTGCTTTTTATTTTCTATGAATGGATTAAATGAGATTCCTCGAACCTTGCTCTTACAGTGTTTCCAAACAGCGTTGTAGTTTGATATAAATTTTAGGCGTTTTCTCAGGCTAAATTAATTTCCTGCGATTATTCCCCTCGGGCGAGGTGTATCGTACATTGGTTATTCAATTTGAATTTTGTTCACGCACTAATCACTATTTATTACTCTATTTATTTATTTCGTCTTGTTTAACCAGTGAGAATGTGTGTTGTCATTAAATTTAGAGGCGAATTAGGTGCCTTGCGGTGGCGAATTTCCCTCTTTTGTCGCGACAACTTCGCATTTCAATCGCGGCGATATATTTGGAGGACAAGTAATCCTCACAGTTGCGACCTAAGGTGTTTCATTTAAGATGTTCTTTGACCTGTCCACTCTTTTGGAAGGAATTGCTCTTGTCGCGACATAAGTGTTTTAATCGCGACATTGACCCTCTTTTCTTCTTCAATTTCAGCTGAATCCGCGACATCAACCGTTTAGGCATCCGGCTTACATTGTGACGAGTTTTGTCGCGACCTAATTGCATTTGCCTTAAATTTAATGAGCAGAGAGAGCTTTTCATTCTTTATGAATTCTAAATTCTCGAGTGTCATTCATCGATTCCACACAGTAATTCAAACATATATTCTATTCACTTTTCACATAATTTGTATAGGGAAAAGAATGCTCCCCTTTTTCAAAAAGCTCATTCCTGTGAATTGCTGGAGTTGTCATGGAATTGTCTCCTTCTCTCCTTCCTTTGCATTTTTGCACGCGCATTCTGCAACATTTACAGAAAGGATTTAATTAAACAAAACTTAACTTCCATATTACTAACTAATCACTATAAAAACTAAAGAAAACAAAATCAAGGTGAATTCTAAAAAATTTCAAAGTCTAAAAACAGAAATTAAAAGCCTTCATGGGTTGCCTCCCATCAGCTGCTTAGTTTTGAGTCCTTAGCTAGACTTGCTGTTTTGATTCTTTCTCTCTCTCATTGAACCAGTTGTAACTCTTCTTTTCGTTCTTCCCTGCTTTGATAATGCTTCAGTCTTTGTTCATTGACTTTAAATTCTTCCCCAGCATCAGTCTTTAATGTTACTGTTCCAAATGTAGTGCTTGACATCACTTAATATGCGGTCAAAACTCCACATGATTCCAACTCAGGAACATTCTTAACACAGGGTTAAATAGCGAACTTGATCCCCTTCGCTGAACTCTTTCCTCAGAATCCTTTGATCATGCCATTTCTTTGTCTTGTCTTTGTATATCCTAGCATTATCATAGACTTCATTTCGCAATTCTTCTAGTTCATTCAGTTGAAGCAATCTCTCTTTCCTTGCTATTTTGAAATCGAAATTCAGCTTCTTGATATTTATAGCTTTGTATTCAATTCAAGAGGTAGATGACATGGTTTGCCAAGACAACTACGATGAGGACATTCAATGGGAGTTTGAATGCGATCTGTAAGCTTGAGAGTCGTCATCAAGTTTGGAAGACCCGATCCACTTCACCTTGAACTTACAGGTCTTTCGGGTCTTTTGATCTCTTTGTTGAAATCTCTTGCACATCCATTGGTCTGGGGATGATAAGCTAGACTCTTTATATGCTTGATCCCATACACTCATGAGTTTTGAGAATATTTTGTTTGCAAAATGGCTTCCCCGTCACTAATAGTTACGGGTGTTCCAGAATCTTACTTCGAAATATTCTTTTGTAAGAAACTCACAGCCCCGTATTAGTATCATTCCTTGGACAAACCCACTTTGCTTCCACCCATTTGGAAACATAATCCCACTTGCTAGCATTATATACGAATTTCAAATGATTATGGAAAAGGTCCCATAAAATCTATCCCCGTACATCGAAAATTTGCACCGCCATTATGCCTTTGCTAGGGGCATTTCATTTCTCTTGCTGATATTTCCAATCTTTTGGCATCTATCACACAATTTGACCCATTCGGCACAATCTACGAGTGGGCCAATAAAACCCAGATTAGAGTATCTTGTGAGCTGTTCTTTCTCCAGAAAAATGCCCTCCATATGGTGATGCATGGCATTCATTCAAGATTTTACCTTGTTCACTTTCTGGCACACATCTTCTGATAATCATGTCAACACCTCTTTTAAATAATAATTAGGTCATCGGATGTAATATCTAGCTGTCGATCTGACTTTCTTTTGTTGGTATTTGAATTCTGAGGAACTACTCCCTGAAGCTAGGTAATTCACATCTCAACATACCATGGAATTTGGAATGACACCTTCTTGTTGTTCATGCAGGAAGTTCTCTTTTAATTCTGTCTCCTCCTTTTCTGTTTCATTCTGTTCTACTCTGGACAAGTGATCAGCTATCACATTGTCACAACCCTTTTTATCCTTAATTTCCAGATCAAACTCTTGCAGTAGTAGCACCCATCTTATAGTCTTGACAGCTTCCTTTTTTGACATCAGGATATTTGATGGTTGCATGGTCGATATGAACTATAACATGGGATCCGAATGTATGGCACAGATTTCATAAGCAAACACTATGGCTAGCATCTCCTTTTGATTATGGAATAGTTTTCTTGTCAACTACCATTGAAGTTCTGCTAGCATAATGTAGCTCCCAGATATTTTCTCCTTTCTTTGCTGATATATCCCCATTCTTGAAGTCACTTTGGCATCACACATTACTTCGAGATCTGATCCGATACGGGTGCAGCCATGATAGGTGCTTGAACCAATCTGATCTTGATTTCTTCAAAGGCGACCTTGAGAATCATCAAAAAATTAAACTTTATTGTCCTTCTCGATGTCATAGTGAATTACGGCTATCCTTGAGAAATGCTGATAGATCTCCTATAAAATCCGACATGCCCCAAGAAGCTCCTTATGCACGCTCTTTATTTGTGGGAGGTGCTAAAGGTTTTGATAATGGAAATCTTGGATTGGTCCACTTCTAATACAATAGCGAAATTTTATGATGAGAACATACATACGTCACCGTGAAATGACATTTTTCCCGATTCAATGCTTTAAATTGTTATCCTTGCATCTTTGAAGATCTGTTCCGGGTTGCTCAAACCTTGTTCAAAGCGGACCCGCGCCACAGCGTGAGAGTCATCCATAAAATTTCCATAACTTCTTCTACCAAGTCGAGAACATTGACACCATCTGTACGGAAAGTAGCGGGGCATTGCATAGCCCAAATGGCATCCTTACGAGCGAGAGTACCATAGGGGCATGTAAATGTAGTCTTTTCTTGGTCCTCAGGTGCAATTGCAATCTGGTTGTAGCTTGAATATCCATCCAGAAAACAAAAATGATGATGTCCTGCTAACCTGTCTAGCATCTGATCAATGAAAGGTAGGGGAAAATGATCTTTCCTGGTTGTTGTGTTCAGCTTCCTGTAATCAATACATATTCTCCATCCTGTCACTGTTCTTGTTGGAATCAATTCATTTATGTCATTGCGGATTACAGTAAATCCACCTTTCTTTGGAACCACATGGACTGGGCTAACGGGAGTATGCGAGTACATAGATAAAACCAGCATTCCAACCATTTGAGCACCTCCTTCCGCTACCTCCTTCATATTTGGATTCAATCTCCTTTGATGTTCAACGAGTTGGTCTTGCACTCTCTTCTAAGTATTTTGTGCATGCATATTGATGGGTGATACCTTTTAAATCTTGATAGACCATGCTATAGACTCTTTATGCTTCCTTAAAATTTCGACAACTTTTTCCTCGGCATCACTAAGTCTAGCGAAATTATTACTGGTTTGTTCTTGTGACTCCGGGTAAGCACCTTTAAATGACTTGGCAGCTCTTTAAACTAGCCCTTCTTCACTTTGGTTTCTTGATGAAATTCCTTTTCTTCATTTTGTCTCTTTGTTTATCCCATTTTATTTCAAGACTCATCACGCTTTTCTGGAGTAGAATGTAAATTGATGTGCAGAAAATCTGAATCAAAACCTTCAGGATACTGGAAATTCATCTCTTTTTCATTGATTGAAAGTTGGTCATTACAATCATAGCAAAAATAAGAGTTGTTGACATATACATCTTCTACTGAATTGATATCATCCCTTTCTATATCTAAATTCTTCAAACTTCTGATTAAATTGAAGTCAGCTGTCTCTTCTCCAACTCTGAGCGTGAGAATTCCCTTATGCATATCGATTAGAGCTGCTCCAGTTGCTAAGAATGGCCTTCCCGACGAGAGGAACTTGTGAGATCTTCCTCCATATCCCGGTATGATGAGTGGTTGGAAAAATAAATTTTCCCACCCCTTGACCAGCATCTTATGATTCCTTCGAGGTTTTGCCGGGGTTCTATACGCCATTGGAGGGTGGCGGTAGTGGGAGTAATCTCCCCCAGGCCTTCTTGGCAGCGAGAATAAGGCATTAAATTTATGCGGCACCTGAGTCACGAGGCTTTCTATAACTTTCAGGCTCTCAATGGTGCGGAATGGTAAAGCTCCACTGGATCCTTCGTCTTTTAAGTAAGCCTCTCTTGATCACAGCACTGCAAGTTGCAGTCAAATTCACAATTCCTTCTTCAACAATCTTCCTCTTTTTGCTCAGTATGTCTTTCAAAATTTTTGCATAAAGTGGCATCTGAGTAACCACTTTTGTGAAAGGCATGCTAATCTCCGACGAAGGTCTTTGGGGCCTTGCAAGCTGTTCCTCCCATCTTTGATTCTGCGGCCTCTCTATGGAAATGGGGCTAACGAGGCTGAGTTGTTCAAGGTCTTCTTCTTCCTTCCTTCTTCTCGGCAATTTGTTCCTTCTTTCTTTCCCTTCCAGTGTTTCGATGAATTTAAGGCCTTCCTCTCCACGGTTTGCTTTCATCTTTTTCTTTCTTTTCCTCACAAGTCTTTCCCTTATGTTTGCCGCGATATACGGTCTTTTGGATTCTTCTTCGGTGTCAGCAGGAAGGCATCTTTCATGCAGTTTCTGCGGGTTTAAGGCCAGTTGCCCTATCTGTGTCTCCAGGTTCTTGAGAGAAGCATTAGTGGTCTTTGAAAAAATTTGAGGGTGGCATTTGAGGCTTCGATTATCACGAACTTTTGTTCATGGAGGTTTAGCGGCTTCTTGTTGCCCCATGAATTGCGGCATTTGCTCTTAGGATGGTTGGGCTCTCCTCGACCACAGTGTCGTTTCTATTTTCACCTCCTTTAACGCTCTTTGTAAGAACCTAGGTGGTTCTGCGATATCCTTGTTGAGGATTACATCCATTACCTTGGGCCTTGTGAAGCCTGCCGTATGAAAATTTTCATGGTTCCTCGATCTTTGAATGATAGTGTCTTTGTGGATTAGGATTTGGTTTGAAGTGATAACTTCTTGGCTCCCCCAAGTACTTAACCTCCTCAGCATCATAAAACAGTTCTTCAGTGGGTACATCAACACTTCCTCTCAATAGTTCCCTCTCGACTGCTCCTATTTCATGAGCAGTGTGCATCTTCCTCTCTTGCTTGTCCATTACATGCATGATGGCATCTAACTTTGCCTCCATGGCTGTCATCTTGCTCAGCTCCATAAACTCCTCTTCCTGCGCCAATTACTCTTGAAAACTACGATGGAGCTTTCATATTGCATTGCCGAGTCCTCGATCGGATCTTGCCTCTTCAGCACTTTTACGTTTAAGCTCCGCAGTATGACATCGATAATGTACTAAATGTATCATTCAAGGCATGATACCTATGTCCATCACGGGTCTTCAAATTACATCCCGGCCATTGGACTACCTCTTGACAACCTTTTGAATCTTTCCCAGAAGCTCGTAAAAACTCATCTTCCCCTTCTTTGGAACCACAATTATCTCCCCTCATCTCTCGGGAGGTGAGTGGAGGTGGAAAGAATCTACAGTAGGCTTCCTGAAGTTCCTCCAAGTATCAATAGAACCATATGGCGAGAGATTCATACCATGTAATTTCTTGTATCTCTTAGAAAATGGGAATAAATGCAATTTATGACCTGCGGTCTCACCCCATTCAACTACCGTGTTTTTCCATCCTGAGAAACCTTCAGTGTTCGTCGGATCTCTGTGGGATGACGATGCTTGTTGCTGAACCATTATGTCGATCTTTGGCCCGATTCAAAATTATTTGCATAGGCCTTGGTATCGATTGCGAAATATTCATCTGAATAATAGGTCTCGAAAAGTCCTCCATTGTCGGTGATTGGAGGCCTTACATTTGTTGTTCGTTGTCATGATCCCCAATTACAGCCTTCATCTGCCATGCGTGAGTTTTACGACCTTTCGCCTTTCTCAAGCTTGATGTTCTTTCTAAGATTCGATATCTAGCTGGAATCGGATCGATTACATTTCCTATGCATTAAAGTTTTCTTAAATCAAAACACACCACATTAATAAGTTAGTCGGTAGACAAATATTTTCAATATGGCTTGTTAAAAGTTAGTGGCTAAAAATAACCACTGCTTTGAAAAACTATTTTTGTTCTTTTTCATTTAAATGTCCAAATTAGCATTTCCTTCTTTCGTCAGAATATTGATCTACTAAATTCTTTCGATCCTCGGCAACGGCGCCATAAAACTTGTTGACTGGACCATATGATGTACACAAATTTATGACGTTATCACCAAAGGACTATTATCTAATCCCTAGCAACGGCGCCAATAAACTTGTTGACCGGATCAGAGTATGTTCACAAGTTCATAACACAATTACCAAAGGACTATTGTCTAATCCGGAAAAAGCTGCCGTAAACTTGTTAACCACTTTATGAATTGATATGGATCAGAAACACCTGTTAAATTTATGACTTATTACCCGAGTTATTATCTAGTCCTCGATGGCAAAACCATTAAACTTGAGTGTGGGTTTCTTTAGGTATGAGTGTTGATTAAAGATATTTCATAAAGAGTAAACCATTTTCTTTGTGGTTTTGATCCGATTATCTTTGCAAGTGCAGGGGCCGAACAAGTTGTAAAGTGGATTTAGAAGTCCGGATATCAATCCACAGAGATCTCAAGAATTTTTCAATCAACTACCCCAACTACTTAAGCTCCATACTATTTGGACGATAATACGATATTGGGATTTTTCTTTGAAAGCTTGAAAATAATGAAGTAAAAGAAAAATGAATGAATAACAAAATAGATTGAATATTGAAATATTAAAATAGCAAATTTAAAGATTGAGCAGTTATCTAGCCAAAACATTGAATGTCGGCTATTGTGAAGAATCGAATTCCCTACATTTTGTCTTTGTAACTTTGCTTTCACGAACCTGATTTTAAAAAACTAGTCCAAGGAATAAGATAGTGTGGCCCCGGATCTCTCGAACCCATAGTTCATCATCGCTATACTTCATTTCTCCGAACGATTAGATTTGAATAATACTAAATCTTAGTAGCCTTGTTGGGTATTTTTCATTCTCAATACTTCATACCCTTAACCTGGACTGCAAACCTGAGCTCCTTAAATATAGTCATTGCGGAGGTTTGCCTTTATCTTGGTTCTCGTCCTCAAAAATTAGAACAACTTACTCTTTCCTTGATTAGATCCTTGCTAACACGGGATCGAATTCACACTGTCAGATTGAGTGAACTCTACGCATATAAATTAATAACTCACTCAACTCATTCTCGAGTTACAAGTGAGAAGAGGATGTAGTGATTTAAATTATACGAGCACATTAGATCCAGCAATATCAGGTTCAAATACCTTCAGTTGATTCCTTACTCTCGGAATGCCTTCATGTCACTGAGGGCCTCACAGAAATCCTTGAAACAATCTCGATATGGGTACGGAGGCAGCGTTGGGATCAATTCAGGAAACAAACAAAACGTGAAGTCGATTTAATATCGAAGTTTAGCCATAATGAATAAAATCTTGCGGAAAGATAATTTCGACAATAGCACATTCAAATTCAATGGAAAATTTGGGTTTCTAAATTCACTGATTATACCATACATTAGCTAGCGATCAAAAAACCAGCATGTCGGAAGCAGTGTTCGAAATCAAAGTATGCAGGATTCAAACAGCAGACAGTAATTTGAAAAGAAATATAAATCTGCATTCGACTCGTAGCTATTAGCGTTCGAATCGAATTAGAGCGAAAATGCAAACTAATCTAATCTAAAAATAAAATGGAAATAAGCAGAAAGAAAGAAAAATAAAAGAAAGAAAAGAAAAATAAAAATCTGAGGCCTTCAACAGCCGGATCTCTCTTTAGTCGCCTCGGTTGTGTTTCTTCTTTTGTAGTTGCATATTTATAGGGTTATGAAGTTGGGCCATAATTTCGATGCATTTCTTTTTTTTTTTTGGACTTTAGTTAAGCGCTGATGGTAATCGCATCGGCGCCGAGCCTTAAATCGCGACCTCTGTTCTTCATCGCGGAGTCCTTGTGGCGGGAGCCTACATGTGGTTTGCGACATGTCTTGGTGAAGTGGTGTCGTGACAACCCAGTCTTGTCGCGACCTGCTACATTTGAAACTCACGTCGCGACGACTCATGGCGTCGCGACTATACGGTCCCTTCTGCGGTGATGTTGCGGCGACCTGGTGTTGTCGGCGACTTCCGTCGACCACAATTGTTGTCGCGACAACTTGATGTTGTCGCGACCTCAAGTCTTTGTAATTGATGTCGCGACAACCAGGTGTTGTCGCGACCTTATCTTCTGTGGAATTGTTGTCGCGACAACTTTCTCCTTACCTGGCCCGATGTCGCGGCGCCACGATGCGATGTTGATGTCGATGGTATTTGCATCGAGATGTCGCGACATTGTCTTCTTCTTCTTCAATTCTGGTTGTTTTAACTTTGAGTTTCTTCCTCTAACTCATTTTGTTTTCAATTAAGCTTCATTTGCGATTGGAGTTTCACTAATGTAACCTGAATACGCATTTTGATTGCTGTCAAAGCTTAGCGACATCTGGTTCTTTCATCTTTATGCATCGTTCTTGCTGCCACCTGCTTCATCCCATTATATCAGTTCTGCTTTCGGCCACGATACGCTCCTTTTCATGATTTACGCTTTCTTTTGAATTCCATTGCCTGAAATTTGGTGAAGTTTATTCAGTTCTGCATACTCATCCGGTCTTTTTATATAAAGTGTCAGAAAATGGACTGAAAATAGATGACTTTTAAGCTCATCAGTCCCACAAACCTTTTTCGATGGGTACACATGGGAATGTGTTCTCCTCCATGAGGAGATGAAGATTATATATTTAGTTGCTCAAAAATCATTAAGAAGTGAATTAGAAATTGCCTCCAAACATCACCCCACTGGAAGCGATTAAAGGTTTAAACTTGGCTAGGAAAATCTTGTGTCCATCATATAGAACAAGACTTTTAAAGGGTATAAATACACCCACCTTGTGGTTGGGTTTGGGCCCCCGAGGGCACCAAGTTTTAATGGAAGGGGAGGACTGCTTCAGCTTAGTTCGACACACCATGGGGCGGGTTTGGGTTTCAGACTGAGCCTTTGGCATCAAAGCGATGTCGTTTTTTGCGTAGGTTAGTTAGGCCCGATGCGTCTTCTCGGCCGGACGGCGTAATGCAATTCGCCGAACAAACCACGACCCTCCATAGCTTCATATTTGTCTAGAAACGGTCGTAGGCGGAGTCATCAAAGCCGCTACTCATTTGACATACATATTTATTTCATTCATTCATTTCATTTCATCTGAGAGCGAGTTCACACACAAATTCGGTTCGACAACCTTACAGTGCTCTTACATTTGGAAGATCATTTCATCCACAGGAGACAAATTGCAAAGACTACCAAGCACCATTGCGAGGGCAATAATCGTCTTAAGGAGATTGTGTCCAACACAAGACTTGATTTGCAAACAGGTTCTGACTTTTCTGGTTTTTTTTCCTGTAAGCGTGTTAATTGTTCATCTGCTACTTGATTTGTTATATTTTAGAGTGTTGAAACCTAACATATATTAACCATACTGATAGGATAGGGCATTTAAGCGCCATCGGACTTTTAATATATTGAAATTTGGATATTAACCATGCTAGAATTGATGAGGTCATGTAGTGCCATCCGGACTTTTATTTTGAGCCAGCTAGGTATTAACCATGTCGGGCTGGATAGGGCATTTATCATCGGACTTTAATCTTAATTAAATTTGGATATTAACCATCTTGGGCGGATAGGGCATTACAGGGCCTTCGGGACTTTAATATGGCCGTTTGGATATTAACTTTCATGCCAGGCCGGACCAGGTCATGTAGTGCCATCAGGGCTTTTTATTCACGAGATATTGGGTATTAACCATGCGGGCGGATGAGGGCATTTAGCGTCATCACGGACTTTAATATGGCCGACTAGATATGCTCCATGTCGGGGTTGGATATAGCGTTCGCGCCATCGGACTTCATCTGGCCTGGTGGGCGTGTTAGCCATGTTAGGCGGATAGGGCATTTAGCGCCATCGGACTTTAATATGGTAGATTGGGCATTAACCTTGCCGGGCGGATAGGGCATTTAAGCCATGGGAACTTTAATCCCCGAGCACATTGGATATTAACCATGCCGGGCCGGATGGGCATTTGGCACATCGGGACTTTAGAATTGACCAGGCTAGATGTTATCTATGCTGAGTCGGGCAGGTCATTTCACTACGCTACTTGGACTTTTAATTTGACCAGATATATGTGATCTATCTTTGGCTAGAACATGTCGGTTTCTGCTTGTTTGGACTTTGGAATTATTGACTATAAGTAACATCTTTAGTAGGGCGGGTTATTTTATTGCGCCACCGGGACTTTTAATTTGTTGACTAGATGTGATCCTATTTTTTAGTTTAGAAACCTCTCTTTCACCCAAGTCATCAGTGTCAAATAGTGAGCGACATGTCGGTAGCGGTACTTAATCCTCGCTAAAACCCACTTTACGCATTCCTTATGGGATCGATGTACGGACTTGTTAGTCACTACTATTACTGTGCAACTACGTGCTTTTTGCGGAAATTTCTAATAAAGAGTTTAATGGATTAAAACAATATACAATCTCAAAGGCACAAAAATTTAGTAGCAAATGTAAGCAAACTCAACATGTAAGCAGTCTTTCCATGTTTCAATGTTCTTTTAATGATAGCCTTGATAAGTAGACAAGGTTCTATTCACTACCTTGAGTCGACCATCGAGTTTGTGGATGACAAGTAGTTGAAACAATATTCGGTTCCTAACTTACACCGAGGTCTTCCAAGTAACTCAAGAATTTTGCATCTCTGCTCCTGAAACAGATTTTCTAGGCATACCATGCAATCTCACAACCTCCCTAAAGAATAGTTCGGCCATATGAGAATTATCATCCGATTTGTGGCATGGGATAAAACGAGCCATCTTTAAAAACCTATCCAGTACCATAAAAATAGAATCCCTACCAAGTCTAGTTCTAGGTAGACCTAACACAAACTCCATTGAGATATCAACCCAAGGTTCATTAGGAATAGGAAATTGTGTGTAAAAGCCATGGGGTTGCACTCGAGATTTTGCTTGCCTACATGTGATACACCTCCCAAAAATCCTCTCAACATCTCGCTTCATGAAAGGCCAATAAAATGTTCTTGCAAAACCCTTAAAGTCTTGGCTACTCTAAAATGTCCCATCAATCCTTCACCATGAGACTCCCTCACTAATAAATCCTGAATGGAACAATTAGGAATGCACAACCTATTTTCCCAAAACAAGAACCCCTCATGTCTAAAGAAATTGTATCATGGGCACTTTTTACAAATGAGCATATTCTTAAACAAATCTTGGTGAGTATACAATTCTTTAAAGGTGTTCAAAACCAAACAATTTAGCATCTAGAGTAGAGATTAGGACATATCTCAGTGAGAGTGCAATGGCAATGATGTTTTCCTTACCTTGTTTGTAGCGGATGACATATGGAAGGTTTCTCTGAGAGCTCCGTCCATCGTGTGTGTCTCTTATTCAACTTGTGTTGGCCCTTCAAATGCTTCAACGACTCATGGTCAGTGTGAATCACAAATTCCTTAGGCCAAAGATAATGTTGCCAAGTTTCCAAGGCTGACCAATGCATACAACTATTTGTCATAAGTAGGGTATTTCAAGGTTGCCCCACTTAGCTTTTCACTAAAATATGCAATAGGTCATTCGTCTTGCGCCAAATTGCGACCAATACCTAAACCTAAAGCATCACGTTGCAACCTCAAAATTTTTTGCAAAGTTAGGTACAACAAGTGAAGGAAGCTGAGTTAGTTTTCTTTGATAAATTGGAATGCTTTTTTCTTGCTCTTCACCCCACTTAAATGACATCCTTCTTGATGACTTGAGATATCGATTACATCTATGCTTTCCTACTATAGTCCTTTGCAAACCGTTAGAAAAAACTAGCAAATCCATGAAAACTTTGAACTTTACTCACACTTGTAGGACTTGTCCAATCTTGAATCACTCGAACCTTCTCTTCATCAACCTGTATTCCTTGTGCACTAAAAACAAAACCAAGAAACATAAACCTGTCGGTGCAAAATGTGCACTTCTTAAGGTTAGCAAAAAATATTTCTTTTCAAAGCACATCCAAAACAGTTTTTAAATGAATCAAATGATCTTCTAAGTTCTTTCTATAAATGAGGATATCATCAAAATAAACAACCACAAATTTTCCAATGAAAGCACACAAAATATGGTTCATTAGTCTCATGAAGGTGCTAGGTGCATTAGTTAACCTGAAAGACATAACTAACCACTCATATAAACCATTTTTTTTAAAGCAATTTTCCATTCATCACCTTCTTTCATTCTAATTTGATGGTACCCACTTTTCAAGTCAATTTTGGAAAAAGTACAAGAACCATGCAACTCATCAAACATATCATCCAACCGAGGAATGGGATGACGGTACTTTAATGTTGTGTTATTGATGGCTCGGCAATCAACACACATCCTCCATGACCCATCCTTCTTAGGAACCAAAATCACCAGAACAGCGCATGGACTCATGCTTTCCCTCACATATCTCTTCTCCATCAATTTACCAACTTGCTTTTGGAGTTCCTTTGTCTCCTTGGGATGACTTCTATAAGTCGGTTGGAATAGTAGCACTTGGCATAAGTCAATTTGATATTCGATCCCTCATAAGAGGTAAAGTATTGGAATTTCCTGGAAAGACAACTTCAGAATTCCTACAAGAAGACCATTGAACTAGGCAAAGAAGTGTCAAGATTGGATTTAGTGTTACAAAGTGTCTCTTTATGCAATGCAATCATATGTTTGTTTAAAACGATGATCTGCCTCACTTACTTTGCAAAGAAATTGGTTTTTCTCTCTATTTTTCTCCCATCATTCAATTCTACCCTTTTTTTTCTCTCATTTTTCTTAAATTTTCAATCACTTTCTTTTTGTCACTCTCTTTCTTTTGTTCACTCTCCTTTTCACTCTTTTTCTTTTGTTCACTCTCTTTTTCACTCTTTCTTTTGTTCACTCTCTTTTTCACTCTCTTTTGTTCACTCTCTTTTTCACTCTTTTTCTTTTGTTCACTCTCTTTTTTCAATCTTAAACATGACTTGGTGCCAAAGGAACAAGACTAATTGTCTGTTGGTTGTGCACGAACAAGTACTTATTGGTGAAGCTGTCATGCTTAACTTTCCTGTCAAATTTCCATGGTCTTCCTAATAACAAGTGTCCAGCTTGCATCGGAACTACTTCACACAAAACTTCATCTTCATACTTTCCGATGCTAAAAAGATTAACACTTGTTTATTCACCCTTACCTTCCATATCATTCAGCATTGCAATTTATAAGGTCGAGGGCGGCTTACTTGTTAGCATCCCTAGTTTCTCTACGAGGTTGTGCTAGTGACATTTGTCTGGCCGCCCCCATCGTGATCACACTCATTACCTTGTTTTGGACGTGGCACCTAGTGTGAAAAATGTTCTCGGTGCACCTCGTCATCTCCCTTAAGCTTACATAAGGCCCTCACATTGCCACCATCGGTTCTCATGGATAGCATACTCCTTATGTCGACATCCTCTAGGATTAACTAGAATCTAGTCGACTCATTTCCGTTCAATCTCCTGTTGTCGCATCACCATAACTCTTATGTTCGGACATTAGCTTACTATATGACCCCTGCCTTGGCATTTAAAACACTTAATATCATGATTCCGAGTAGTGAAAGAATCGGGTTTACCTTAATTTCTTTGGATAGTCACCTTTTGTTTTTGTTATGTTTTGGGCTTGGCGTTGGGTAGCTTCTCTTCCTTCCTCAGTGATTGACTTCCAAGTTGATAAGGTGGGCCCAGGTGCAGAACGTGTGTTGCTATTGCCCCACCTCTTGACTTGATTCTCAATCTTGATATCAATATGCACCATATCCTCCAACTCCACATAATGTTGCACTTCCACCACGATGCAGATCTCAGGTTAAACACACTGAAAACCTCGCCATTGTGGCCTCTCGATCTTCCTCAAATATTCTAGCCATTGCAGCCTCCGTCTCCCTTATAATACTCCTCCCTACGGTTTCTTGCCTCAAGTTTTGCAACTTGTTATACAACTCCCGATAGTGGTATGTTGGGACAAATCGCTTCCGCATCACCCTCTTCATCTCTTTCCATGTTTCCACCGCTGGCTCTGTTTCCATCTTTTATTCAAAACTAGTTAGTTCCACCACACTATGGAGTAATCCAAAACTCTATAACAGCAAGCTTCACCTTCTTATTTTCAAAATAATTGTGACAATAAAAAAACATCTCCACCTCTCTCCCACTCAAGATATACCTTAAGGTCATTCTTTCCTTTGACTGATGGAATCTTCTTCTTAATACTTCCCAATTATTATCTTCTCGATTCCTATCTTTCTCCTAAGTCTCCCCATTACCTCACATCCTTAACAACGAATCGCGGTCATTCTCATCCCTCAAAAACCATCCCCTTCATACTCTCTCCTTCTACCACCTTCTTCTTGTGACCTCTCCCTTCTATGCCTTCTTTAGAGGGTTTCGTAGTGCTTTCCAACTGTTCTACCCTCTCATGGAATTGTTCCAATTCAGCCCTAAACATCCTCTTTACTTCACTAGTTAAGGCCTCCATAATAAACTTCATGTCAATTCCTCCCGTCACACCTTCGGATGCGCCATTGTTTGACATATTGCTGCAGAAAACAAGGTTAGAAAAAAAAATAGGACCACACAAATCACTCTCTCACGTGTTTTCACTTAAAGAATGATTCACTCAGTTCACTCGTGTTTTCACACAATTTATTTGGCTTTTTTCTCACTCTAATATTCTTACCACTCCTGCATTTTTCCACTCATATTATCTCTTTCGGTTCTTTTGGAACTAATCAAATAAATCAGATTTTTTTTGAAAATTCAATAAAAAACCTATCAAATGCGGGTTAGTGGCGTTAACTTGATATTCAAGCCTTACTTAAAGCAACAAAGGTTAAGGTCACTAACAAAAAAGGACAAAAAAATTTATTTATTTATTTTTTTTGTAACTTAGGATGGAAGGTACAATAAAAAGGAAGACAAACAAAATTATATCTGATCAAGAATGAAGAAAATCGGACTTGGGATGGAGTAGAGAATAGGTTGTGAATGAAATTGGGGGTTGAACGAAATTTAGAATAAAAAAATGAAAGTGGTGACTAAGTTGGGTTATAATAAAGAAAAAAAAACGTAAAAGATAGGCAAACCATAAAATGGAACATGTTGCTCTGATACCAAATGATACAAACCCTACTAACTTGTGAGCAGACTTGTGATCGGATTAGCTCGGAATAACCGCTTTTGTATTCGGTTTGGATGGATGACCTCGACCAATTGCTCCTAGGGAAGCAAGAACCTTGGTATAAGAGGACGCCACAATTGGTGATGGACATCTGATTGATAAGTCTTGATGAACGCCACGGAATGACTGATATGTTCAAAGAGTTCTTTTAAGAACCGAAGAGAAATTTAAACTCTCAATTTTATTAATTTAAAGTAAACTAGAGAAAGCCAAGATATACCTTTATACATCATTAAGATATGAAGAATAAAAAATAAAATTCAGCCACAAAGGAAACTAAGATATTCGACTAAAAACAAGAAAGGAAACTAACTTACTTTTCCCTAAACTAAGCACACCTTAAAATGTGTACAAGGAAAAAAAGAAAACTAAATAATTTTAGGAAAAGACTTGGTAATAAAAATCAACTACAAATATGGAACAAATCAGCAACAAATCAGGGACAATTTAGCAACAAATCAGCACCAAATGAGCTCCAAAATAGCAACAAATCAACACCAAATCCGCAGCAAATCAACAAGTCAAACGCCATGAGTCTTGGTCCAAATCCAGATTTACTTTGAGGACATGAACCATCTTTATTTCTTCTTTGGAGTTGAACACATGAGCACCTTCCACTTGGGAATCTTGAATTAAAACATTAAGGGCTTCTTTGAATCTCTTAGCCCTGGCTCGTGTCATTAGGCTAAGTGGGATTTCAAGTGGGTCCGCACTCCATTCCTTAGCCATGCCTCCATTAGGAATTGATTAGTTGAATGAATTTCAAAATAAATTGAAGGGTGGACATGATGAATTCAGTTTGTTGAAAATGATTTATATTGTTGTGTTTCTTGTAGATTTTCTAGAGTGTAGTTAATGTAATGTAAAAGTTGAACCAAGTTCAGTGTTAGTGACATTTGGAGAGTATTTTTGCAATGTAATTATGCAATGAAATTATGTTGATGGCTATTCAGAATATATGTTGTCAATTGTTGGGTTACATGTGTATGAAGTTGAGAAAACTATTGTTTACAAATAATGCAACCAAATTATATCAATAAGACTAGTGTTTACAACCAAAGTAAGAGACAACCATGAACACGGAACAAATAAGGCATAAGAAGGTTTGAAGAAAGTTTTAGTTAGATGAAATTTAGGTCATAATGGACTTGAGCATTGGTCTGAATTCATGAAATTGGTGATGTACTACCTTAACTTGTAACGCCCTAAAAATATCCTAGGAGTTTTATGACATGTTTAGGGTATAAAATAAGTTAAATCGTATTTTTTCGGAATTTATATTGTGAAAGAACAAAAAAAAAATGATAAAACCCGGAAACTATACAAGAATTAAGGTTAAATTGGTAAAATGTCAAAATGAGGACCCAAAGGTCATAAATGAGTAAGTGTATATGCCAAAATGGAAAATTTGATGAAATTAAGTGTAAATGAAAGACAAAAGAAGGACCAAAATGCAAAAAAATTGGAAAATGAGCAAAAATGTGAGCCAAACATGGCTTTATGAAGGATGTGGATTAAGACCAAATTTTGGTT
>JAEQBH010006995.1:0-70373 GCA_016808115.1 Tetrastigma voinierianum
AAAAGGTAAAAATTTGTTTTCATTTGTTTCGAATTAAATTCAGCGAGTCAATAGAATGGGTTGAAAATGAAAACGATATTTTAATAAGATTCGAAGTCACGAAGCGTGTTTTAAATGGCCAGATTGGAATACGTTGAGAGTTTTCGTATTACGAATTTTTGGATGAGTTGAAGAAATTTTAGGTGAAGCTCTTGATGGCAAGGCACCTTGTTTAGTAGGTAGAAAATTTTAACTACTCTGTTGACTTTTGAAAGCAGGGGAAGCGCGTTTAGTTACGAGTGAACAAAAGCGAATTGTAATAAAGAAAATGAATTATTATTTGACATTTTTATATATAAATCGAGCTTCTTTTTCTTTATTTCGTATTGTTTTCAGATAGAATTGAAAACAAGGAGTTTTATTTTCGGCGTTTTATAGCTTACATTTCGAAAATGGTTTCACCGTGATTTACTAACATTAACATTTTGATCGATTAAATCTGACGTATTTTAAGTAATGAGATTAGAATAAATTGAAATTCGTGCGAATTTTGGATAAATTAGCAGAAATTTTAGTGAATACGCCGAGCTGTCTTATTTTAATTTTTTGTTTATCAAATATATAAGTATTGAGTTTATCTTCTTTTTTTCTTTTTTTTTTGTTATTAACCTAGATTTATGTTTTTTTTTATCGATTATATTACTAAATTGAATCAATAAATTTACCATTTTTAAAAAAAAATATTAAAATGCTTTTATATTTACGTCTTAAAAGCATTTTCATACAAGTATTGTAAAAGAGTACTTCTAAAATATTTGGATTGGAGCACTCAAACTTAGCCTCTCAGGTGTGAAATAAACTCCCTCATCAATCATAATCACATCAAACTTTCTAATGCAAATAAATAAAAATATTTTATTTTATTTTTTTATTATCTGATATTAGAATTAAAGATATCGTGGACACAAATTAATATATTATATAACTGTTCGTTCAAATTTGAAAATCGTATGGTTTCTGATATAATAATAAATGGGAAGTGACATTTTTTTAATTAAAAATTCTACATTTTATGTGGGTAAAATTTGGTCACGTAACAAAGAAAGAACATAGCACACTCCCAAACGACGCTCCACGTGGCCGTATCCAACTGCCTTTCAACTTTCTTTCTTTGCTAGTAAATAAAGTGTCTTTATGCTTCCTTTATTATTATTTTTTGTTTTGTTCCTTGTTTGTTTCTAAAAATATGCTTCTCTTTCAGATTTGCTACTCAGATTGTACTGGCAATCGGGCGGAAATTTTGGGCTCGTTGGGTAGGACAAAGATTTTCTTAGAAACTGAAACGTGTGCTATTTTATGGAAATCATAAATTTTCTCATACCAAACAATCAAACCCAATAAGGAAAATGACTAAACTGTTTGAATCAACCCCAATTTTACATCCTTTATATGCTCTTCTTAACATAACGAAAACATAAACGTGATTGTGAAGCCAAAATTGGGTTTTAATCTTCATAACCAAAAAACAAAGGTGACGGTGTAAGCTTTGTGAAAAAGAAAAATTAAGAAAAAAAATAGGGATATAATGTGATAGCAGATGGGTTGAGCCGATAAACTACGATATCGACCTTTTTGCTCAGATATTTTAATCATATCGATTTATTATGGTAGGGTGGGCGAGTTCGATTGTCCCGGCGAGACTGTGCCTGAAATATAAACCGATTATTAGTTTTGTTTGTTATTTATATAAACAAGTAGCAGTTAATATGATTAATAATTTGTTTGGTCGATCATAATTAAAAACTAAATTTATAATTCCATAATCATATATTAAAGTTCAAATTATAATAATTATTATAAATACAAAAAAAAAAAGAATACAATCTATTCATTTGCAATCCAATGACACTTGTGTATTTATCAAATTTATAATACATCCATAAAAAATATATGAAACGCATGAGAAGAGATAATTTAATCACAATTTTTTTAATCATTACGTGTTTTAACAAACTTATTAGAATAATGACTAATCCAAAAATCACAACTGTAATAAACCATGGCGAATATATATAATCGATCAAAATAGTATTTTTGTATTTTGTAGTAGATATATAAACCAGCAAGTTTATGTGCAGCAAATCGAATCATTAAATTCGATTAATTACATTTTCGGTTCGATTTCGATTTGGTTTTTGATGCATTTTGTTATACAATCTATTTACTTTCTTTTCTTTTTTCATGACTGATAATGACTTTTTCTCTTCTTTTTTTATTAATTGTGTATGGTGAATCATAACACTTTGACTAATTTCATTAAAATAATTTTTATAAAATGTGTTCAGAAAATATTCCACTTTGAGTTTAAAATAATAAATTTAAATCGTCATCATTACAAAACATATTTTCAAGTGTTGTTTCCATCGATCTCTCAATTCCTTTGTTCATATGTCTTGTTGACTGAATCTAAGAATGAGAAAGGATTTATCAATAATAAATAAGTGGAATTTTAAAATTCATTCCACAAGTAATTTATTTAGGAATGACAAGAATACTAAAGTACATTATACGCATCATTTTTAATTATTAAATACAAAAATTAAAATAATAATTTTAAAGTCATATGATCATATCACATAACTTGATTTCATTGCCCAATAATAATGATTAATAATAATAAAATTAGTTATTAAAAACTTGGATTAAAAGAAAAGATTGATATTTCAAGAGTGGAATTCAAATTTTAGAAGGAAAAAGAGTATGTATCACTATACTAATAAAAAATAATAGGACATAATTGATAAAAAAAAAATGAAATAATAATATACGGTTGAATATCGTAATATATTGTAGATCATATCGCATGTATCTATTTATAGATATTATAATAATAGCCCCATTTAAGTCATGTCGTATCATTGTCTTTGTGTTGGTGGGATAGACATGAGGGCGATAAGGCACCTGCGCCATGTATTGTATTTAACAACGAGGCTGAGGCCTCTTATTAAGATAGGAATGCCTCAACAGTATCTCCGCATCGTATTCCCCGATGGTTATGTTTTTGTTGTTATTCTGATATATTGCCAATAGTATTTTAATCAAAGACAATTTTTTTTGTTTAATATTAATAAACTATGCATACTTGAGACTCGAATCTGAGACCTCTCTCTTATGTCCCGCATGTTGTTGTTGTAATGAGGTTTACCATAGCCCAAGGGTGATGGGCTTAATTAAAAGACAATTATTTTTAGGAAAAATTTTGTATTAAAATCTAAAATTTTCAGCGACTTTTTGTATTTAATCACGAATAAAAAGTTTACTTTAAATTTTAATGCAAAAGTGCATGAATCATAAATTTTAATGCTAATTTTCTTATTTTTATAAAACATGTATTGAAGTAGAGTTAGCAATATGGGTTGAGTTGGATGAACTAGCATACTTTAGCCCGAATTTTTTGAGGGTTGAGTTGTAAAATTGAAGGTCAGAGATCATTCGGATCGATTTATTTGACCGTCAAATCATTCTATTAGTTCATCTGTGTTAGCGATCTTCATTGTTGATTTATTCGTTTAAAGTAATTATTTGACGTGGATTTTAAATAGATAAATCTCATTATATTTTGAGTTATCTCTTTAAGTAGCATATAGGTTTAAAAATAATAATTATTATAATATATTAAACTTTGTTGTTTTAACTATTTTATTTTCAATTTATAAATGTAACTTTTCATGTAATTTATATGATAATTTAATATTTAAAAAATGTGTATGAAAATTCTGAGAATGCATTGATTAAATAATTATATTTTTTAATATTGAATATGTTTTTATTTATCTCATTAATCTATTTTAAATATTTACAATTTCATTTTTTATTTATCATTTAAATTTTAAATTCAATCATATGAGTTTTTCCAAATGAAATGTTTTAGTTTATAAATTAAATTAAATTTAATAACTAAATTATTAGTATATTTTAAATAATTTATTACTTAAACAGTGTTAATAACAAAATAATGTTATTTTTAAAGAATTAACAAAAGTATACACTAATTTATTTTCTAATATGATTATATATTTTAGTAAAGATGAATTTTAAAACAAATGGGATATTTCATGATTGTATGATTGAAATGCATTTTGGAAAAATATTTTTATTCTAGACATAAACGAAATTTATGTTATTAACATTCTAAATTAATTAATAGATGATGATAACTCAACCATGATCGAGAATGTACATCTTTCTAATGTGGAATCTCATTTATTATTTAATATAATGAGGACGATGATGAAGATTAGAGATATGAAATTTCATTTGAAATTTTGGAGTTACACATTTTTAGTTATGTTATTAAGTTGTTACTATTGTTTTTGTATTATTTAAGTAATTAGTTTGGTATTTTTGTTATACTTGATGTTACAGTATTATTTATTTATTTAAGTTTGTTTACTATTGTATTATATAGTTGTATCAGCTCGAAACTGCATAGGGGATATTTATCAAAATTCATATACTCAGCTTGAGCAGAGACTTGAAGTGAGCTTATTATTAACATAAACACATATTTGGTTTTTGTCCAGCTATTAAAGCTTGTCATTCAAAGTAAATCATAACTTTCTAATTAAATGATTATCCAAGTTAAAAGAATTTAATCATGACAAAATTACTTACAAAATATAAAAATCTCTGATTGTGCATATGCAGCGTATAAAGTTGTTAGAATATACTGATATTTGAGATGTAAAAATCAGAAACTTTGTATTAATATGGCAGAATGTTTACATTATCTAAGTGACTTTTCTCAATTAACTTTCAAAAACCCGACATTTCACATAAAACCTTGAGCTTTATTAGTTGAAGCGTGATCCGGCGTAAAGTTCTGTCGAATTTTAACGATGTGAATCCTGACAACGCCGTTACTCACAGTGGAAACTAAAGTACCTGAAAATATTTCTAGCAATGGGAGTGAGCTTAAAGCTCAATAAGAAATACTAGCCATTTCATGGATCAAAAAAGTTTTCAATCTTCTCTTCTTAGGAGATGTTTTTCATCAAACTTTAAATTCAAAAATAAGTTGGAACATTAACAAAATTTACTTCAAAACATTCTCACATCCATTTCAAATCAGTTTCATATCAAATGTGATCCAAACAATTTCATATCAAAATTCGATTCAAACACTTTCATATCAATCCAGAAATCAAATAGTTTAAAATGTATTTTCTGTACCGTGAATATCGAATGGTGTCAGTCAGTATTTGGTTTAAAATAGGTGCAGTTATGCTGTGTTGTTCGTTGGGTGGAATGGAACCAAACCTCTAGTGCGAGTAGCATAGCAAGAAACCCCAGAGTGGGGTTCGAATCAATTAATTCATTGTGAGGAATGTAATGTCAAATATCATTCTAGTTGTGGGGCGAAAAGTGTCAAACTATTATTATAGTAATCATTAGCAGGTGAAATATTTTAAAATTGAAAGTTGAATTCTAATGATAAACATCTCGCATTTTTTCATAAAACTAAAAACAAATCTCAAAAAGTACAATCATACGAAGCACTTTTGATCTATTGATAAATAAATAATAAAACAAGTAAAACTTTTCATAAATCAAGATTATATATAATTCAAATTAAAACAATTTTCATCCTCAAATGAGTAAACAAAGCAAATTTTCTTTCTTTTAAAGATTTCCGAATTAATATCAGCTACATGAAGTGCTGGCTGAAGAGCTAATCATGTAATTTGCCTCAATGAAATATTTATCTAAATAATAAGGAAAAACTATCATCATTACTTATTTGTGCTTAAAAACTTTCTAATTGTGTTCTTAACAATGATATTATTTTAATTTTTAATCATAAAAATAAAAGTTAATGAGTTTCTAAATATTTTATAAAATTTGTGATTTATAAAATTTATTCTATCAACATGATTTTTTTTGTTCCTTCAAACATATTGACAAGCAATTCAAATGATAACTTCATTTGAATTAGGTAGTTTTACAAAATTTTATAAAACTTCGTATTAAGCTTTTGGATCTTATTTTAATAATTTATTTATTTTTGCTCTTAATCAGAGATTCAAATCCTCTTTTATTAGAAAATAATATTTCTAATTATATTATTACACAATGTTTACATCTAGCCTTTTACCCAACAATTATCTATGCGACAACAAGTATTATTAACGGATCTTATTTCTATATTTGCTAAATAATTATTCTAATCGTATTCCTTATCTAATGATTGCAATCCTTAATAAAATATTTACTTTGCAAAATATATATCAATTAAATACTTATCAAATACATATATTTATACAAATTCAACATTTTCACAGAATTTATCTTATTTGTTTATTATTATTTTCTTTCAAGTATCCTTAAATACTTTTCATTCTTCATATTCAAAGTGATTAATGTGATACCATCATTATTTTATTTAACATTTCTAAAAAACAAAAATTCAATACAATCGATTTAATTCGAGTTGATGATGCCTTTTTCAATCGTGATTTGAGTTGCTTGGGCGTGTGTGGGGGTCGTTGGGCGAACTGGATTGCTTGTGAGTGGGATCACGAGCTCTTGGATTGTGGCTGAGGTAGGATCGCTGCATTTGTTGATCTGCGGGTTGAGCGTGTAGCTCTAAAATAAGGAAGAGGGGGTTGGCGAGGACTTCGCCCGTGCTCAGGCCCAGTCCGGTTCTTTTCGAGAGAAAAGGGGCGCCAGAGGCGAATGTGTTGCTGTGGGTATGCTGGGGTGCGTACCTTCCCTTAGGCCCAGGGTGGCCATGTATTTATAGTAGATGTCCAACCAGTTGGACTGTAACTAGGATTTGTTCCCATTGGATGAGATTTTCTTATCAGTATCGGATTTGGTAATGGATTTAGAAAGAGCTGTTTATTTGGGATAATCTTCCTTCCTTATTGGGGGGAAATCCAACTGGTGATGATCTGTTATTATTTTCCTTTCCTTATTGATAAGAATTGGATCGGCGGGGATGGTATATTGTTGGGGTTATTCTATTTTACGTATTGGTAATCTGTCGATTCGCGGGATATGGACCTTCTAATTCATCGAAGATCGTCCTTTGGACCCTAGCGGGCAGACGCCGTTTTGAAGCATGCAGGGGCTGAATAGGGGCACAGGTATTGCGTTGAAGCGGCGCCACTTCTTTGGACTGTGGTGAGTAGGCTGCCGAGCCCGTTTTCAAGCGCATCGGTTGCCCCCGACCGTAGGTGTGTCGTGGCAGTAGCTATCGTTTCTTAGCGGATGCAATTTTACGTGTCTGTTTTGAGGTTGGGTTGAATTAGGAAGCAGTCGTAGTCATATGTCTTGTGATAATGACTCTTGGGTTTTAAGCTCCTCGTTTCCCCCTACCTCTTATAGTTTCTTTCGGTTTCTTTGTGATTAACACGTCACGTGCTTCTACGGGTCCTCGACCTCTTACCGCGATCTACGTGCTGTTGCTCGAGTTCTGTCGACCCTTTTATTAGAGTCTTTCGGCATTTTCTGGGGTAGTTCTTAGTCTTATTCTTGGGACCCTTTCCGTCTCTACCTCTTTGGTTTCTCCTTGATTAGTGCAGCCAGGCGCTAGGGTTCGAGTTGATTGGATTGTTTTTTCTTGTTTGCTTTATTATGGGTGCGGTGCTTTTCACTACGTGTGGCAATGACTATTCAGTTGTTGGGTTCGCAGGCGGTTAGGGATGCTTAGGCGTTCGGTAGTGGTTGAACCTCGAAGAGCATTCACGGGCGCCTCCTCTTCCCTTGGATAAGGATAAAGGGAAAATAAGCCTAATTAATATATCACAGGGTCGGATTACCTTAAATCTGTCGTCCAGGCATCTTTGTGTGTAGGGACTGAGGTCGGTCCTTAGTATGGGATTCTGCCTTTGTTGAGAAGTTGACCTCCCACAGCGTAGAGTATGGACCCACCGCGTCTTGACTTTTGTGGCTTACGTGGCAGGATATGGTATGTTTCTTTGATGTCTTGATAATGGTCTTCGTTTTTCCTTGCCCCTTCATGAAAGGGGTCGCACTGACCTCAACCGCAATCACCTTCCCGACTCCGCTCCCAGCGGTTGGGGTATTTTGGTGGAGCCTATTGGCCTTTTTAGGAGACAGAGGAGCTGCGTCCTAGTGTGGCTTTGCTCACCCATCTTTTTAGCCCAGGAGACCACCCAGGGGCTTCCTTTCTCCGGCGGGCACCACAGACTCCTCTGACGTCCCATGATCTTCAACGCTCCATAGGTCGTGGAAGGGCTATTTCTTTTATTGCGATGCATGGCCGGGGAATATGATCCTTCGAAAGGTGGCGGTACTCTGGGAAAATTCGGTGTGGACCACCACGATAATCTTAAGTGAGTGTTTGCCTTTGTTTTTCGATTATAACTTGTGAAGGTTCTCTTTGAATATTTACGATGTTGCATTATTCTCATGCTTCCAGTGCTTCGACTTGACCTTAGTCTGAAGATAATGTAAGTAGCTCTGGCGTTGAATCACCTACCTTTCGTCCTTACGGTGATAAAAATCAGGTGATCAGCCCATCTAATTTGATTACGCGTTCCATGCTTTGAGGCCCTTGCCTCCTTCTACCACGGTCTCTCCCCATTGGGCTTTCACCTTCTCCTACTAGGGAGGATTTTTGGTCAGTTCGGGATCTTGTCTCGAAGCCCAGTGCGAAAGCGAGGAAAAAATCAAGCTCGCGAGAAATATCGGCAGTTTCGGTCAAGGTTGAGAGAGAGTGGGCGTCTCAGGCTTCTTACGCTCGGGCGGAGCGGGGCGCCGGTCGCTTTGTGGCCAGGGCTCCCATGGTCATGTTCGCCTCCCCCTTCTAAACCTGTTTGTGAAGGCAACAAATCTTTGGAGGTGGGTTAATCGACGGCTAGTTGGCGATTATGCCTGTCGTCTAGAATCGCCTTCGAGTCTTAGGCCACCTCCTCGAAGGGTGGAAGAGTTGAAAAATCAGGAATCAGTTGGCGAAGATGAGGATTCTTTGCTCCTCAATGAACTTTTGTGGCAGTGCAATCTGCCGTCAGTCATAAGGATCGACCTTGGGAGGTCGGCGGCGCCGTTGATGAGGCTACGGCTCTGTCCCTTCGAGTTTGCCTCGTTAAATCCCCCAGTAGATTGCCTATTTCGTGTTGATCCCGGTTGTTGACTCATTTTGATGTGCGAAACCACTCCCATTTCGAAGGTCGCGAAAAAGGCAAACCGTAGCTTGTCAAAATGCTTGAATTTATAAGGCGAGTGGCCTCTCTCACTCTGAGTGGACCAGTGCAAAGCGACCGCATGCGATATATTTGAAAAGTAAGCGACTTAAATCTGATCTAAAGCATCTGCGTCGGCTCGTACTCGGGCGGAAAGTAGAAGATGAGATTCGAAAAGTAGCTTGGCGGCGGTTAGCGAGCCCGGAAGGTTCGGGGTGAGCTCGGGTTGCGCAAATGATTTGATTGAGGCCGGAGCGAGTGCGATGCGCCCGGTGTGAGCGGTGGTTAGGGAGGGCCATTACATCGGGAGTGAGCTGGGGTCTGAAGGAAGCTCTGGCGGCGTGGCGACACAGACGATAAGGTGTGCGACTCGAAGGCGCTTTCGTCGCAAAACCTCCGAGCCCGAGGCGCTGCTAGAGGTGGCTAGCCGTGAGCCTCAGTGAGTAAATTAGACGAACGGCCCGGTGAGGAGTGTCGGCGGTGCGTGGGGACCTTCATCGACAGTAGTTTGCTGGGAGAGGATGAAGTTATTGGAAGCGAGGGGATCAAGCCGGTGCTCGGTGTGTGCCTGGGTGCCTCGCCTTTCCCCAAGGCCGTTCACATATACTCAGATTTGGACTTCAACTTCGACCTCCCAAGCGACGAGGAGGCAGAGGAATCTTTCTCTGCGAATTATTCTCAAGAACCTGGTACTCCTGCTGAGGCCCATTCCCCCTCTTCATCGTATGTTCCTCCTGCTGACGCCTGAGTTCCTGTGCTCATCTCTAGTCGACTTTTATATTTTTCTTTTATGTACACCCGTTTCCTTTTGCCGGGCCTGGGGCCCGAGACATATGTAGCCCTCCTTTTAATAAATATTCATTTTTTATGGTTTGCGTTCTCGCTGAAGTATTTTCGCTTTTTCTTCGTAGATACGTATATGGCCGAATTGAGGTCACGGTGGGCTGGTCGCTCGTCAAATGTTCATTGAGGCTTAGTGGGCTGATTTAATGCAGAGTTGGACCAGTTCTAAATTTGGGGCGTATAAGTGGAATTTCGTCGAGTGAAATTTCTTGATGCCCCGTTGATTGTCTTGCATGTCTTGGGCGATTTTTAAGTGCATGGGAGTTCGTCAACTTGGCGGCTGATCTCCATCGGGCGATTTGCATGAGTTGAGCAGTTCCTTAGAATTTGCATGACCTATTTTTCTTGAGCTTCCTTCGGCAGCGGTGATCTCCATCGGGTGACTTGCGGCGAGTTAGGCAGTTCAGCCGGTTGCATAGCGTATTTTTGGCAGAGCTCGTCGGCTTAAGCGGCTGATCTCCATCGGCTGACTTGCATGAGTTGAACGCCAGCCCAGGTTTGCGACCTATTTTGGCGAGCTTCGTGTCGGCCATGGTGACCTCCGTGATTGTCTTGCCGCGAGTTGAGTGATTCCTTAGGTTGCATGACCTATTTTTGGCGAGCTCGTCGACAAGCGGTGACCTCCGCTCCGGTTGTCTTACCGCGAGTTAGGCCCGACTCCTTAGGTAGCGTGGCACGTAGCCAGAGTAGATGAACAAAATTGTTTGCTTGGCTCTGGCCCATTTATGGCCTTAGTGGCGTTCGGCCGGGGCGGTCGGCGCGGTAAGCGGCGTGGCCTATCGCTGAAGTGGATCACCTCGTCAATGTGAAATTTTGCTTGGCTCAGCGGTATGGCCTTGGTGGCGTTCGGTGGTTGTCGACTCGTTAGCGTGGCCTATGTTGAGTGGATCACCTCGTAAATGTGAGCTGCTTGGCTCATGGCGCTATGGCCTTGGTGGCGTTCCAGCCGGAGTTGATTTGACTCGTTAGGCAGCATGGTCTGTGCTGAGTGGATCACCTCGTCAATGTGAGCTGCTTGGCTCCTAGCGTTATGGCCTTGGTAGGCGTTCAATGGCCCGTCGACCGTTAAGCGGCATGCTTTGTCTTCGATGGATCCACCTCGTCAATGTGTTGCCAGCTCCTGGCCTTTATGGCCTTAGTGGCGTTCAAGCCAGTGTCGACTTCGTTAAGCGGCGTGGCGCATCTTGAAGTGGATCCCAGCGCCGTCAATGTGAGGCTAACGGCTCTGGCGCTATGGCCTTGGTGGCGTTCGGGCTTATCGACTGTTAGCGGCGTGGCGGTCTTTGAGTGGATCACCTCGTCAATGTGGTACGCGGCTCCTGGCGCTATGGCCTTAGTGGCGTTCAAGGCGTCGACTCGTTAAGCGGCGTGGCACATCTTGGTGAATCCACCTCGTCAATGTGAAGGTTAGCGGCTCTGACCTTTATGGCCTTGGTGGTACGAAGCTTTGTAGATTAGATCGCTTCATCTTTGTCGTTTGGCTTTTGATTCTCGGAAAGACGCGCGCTTCTTTAATGCTGATTTATGGAGAATTTGGAGCGGTGCCAATTTCAAGTACTTTGGCCTCCTTATAAATGGTGGCTCCATTGCTTCTGTAACCCATGCTTTGGAGACTTTGCCTTTCATGGTGGGTGAATCAAATTCGCGCGGGATGGAACTTCGGAGCTCGACTGTTTCTGCTGGGGGTTCGTCTGAAGCTTCTGGCTCGGCTTTACTGGATTCTTGCTTGTGGGAGTTGTGTTTTTCCCTAGTCTCCCCTTTATGGGAGTCATGTTATTCCTAACCGTGCTGGGGATACATGTGGAGAAGTGACACACTTTTTGTGCCGTCCTTTTAATTTTTTATTCTTTTTTCTCCTCTCATTTCTTCTTCGCCTTCTTTTTCATCTTCCTTTTTTTTTTATCTCATTCTCCCCTTTTCCCTTTCCTTCGCACAAACTCTTTCCATCCACTTTTCTTAACTTCCTCCTCTTTTCCCTCTTTCCTTTCTTTCTCCTTTTTTTTTTTTTTTTTTTTTTAAAAATTCGCTTGTATTGTGTGCTTAGGATGTAATCGATGACACCACTGATTGGCCAAGATGTAGTTCAATTGGAATAAAGAAACTTTTCCTTTTATGTATATGAACCTTCTCATTGTGCCTTTTAAGGTTTATATGCTCCCGAACTGTTTGGACGTCGACAACTATAATTAATGAGCATTTCGACTAGTCACCTAAGGATTAACGAGCTCCTTTAACCTTACAAACCGATGCTTACTGGTAAAAAAGCTTAAGATGTTCCGCATTCCATGTATCTTTGTAAGATTTTTCCTTGCTCTGTCTGGAGCTCACCAATTGTCGGCGACCACTCGAGATGATGCCAAGGGCCTTCGAGTTGGGGCGAGTTTTCCATACGTGGGTTCTTCCTTGTTGGCGGAGTTTCTTTAAGACTAATCCACCGGCGTATAGCTCCACAGGTTTGACTTTTATTATAGTACCTTGTTGTCTTCCTTTGATACTCCTGCATGCGCCTTAGAACTTGTTAGCTTTTCATCTAGGAGTTCTAAGTTTGGAAGCGAAGGGCCTCGTCATTGTGTTCACTTGATCTTTCGATCTGGGAGACTTTATTCAGGCCTCGACGGGGGCCTGCGCCCCGATCTTAGAAGCTGGGGAAGAATGGGGTTTCTCGGGTTCTTGACTTACGTAGATCCTGTAGGCCCATAGTACCTCTGGGAGGTATTCTGCAATTTCGCTAAGGTCTTCCAATTTTGTTTTCCAGGCTTTAAGGAGTTACGATAGTGACGGCTGTCCGTTGGATTGCGGTGTCTTTGGAGATGGTAATAATTTTAATTCGAGGCTCGGCCTGAAATCCTACGAATTTGGCGTTGTCGAAATGTTTTCCGTTAATAATATAATAGGGCTCTTGGGATACCGAACACATATGATGGCTCGCCACACAAAGTGCGTATCTTACGCTCTGTAATTGTGGGGTACAGGCTCGGCTTCCGCCAGCCAATTGAAGTAATCCCGCTGCGAGCGATTATGAATTTATGACCGCCTGATGGGCGGGGGTCGATATGTCAAACCCCAGCATTGGAAAGAATTTAGGGGCTTGTGATCGGCGTTAAGGGTTCACGATGGGAGCGTGAGATCTTGGCGTGCTCTGGCGGTGCGCATTTCTTGACTAGGTCGGTTGCATCTTTGAGTATTGTACAGGCGGTAGTATCCTTGCCTCAGACTTTCACACTAATGCTCGAACTCCGATATGGTCCCGCATATGACCTCGTGTACTTCTCTCATCGGTGTCTTCTCCTGCGATGCATTTAAGGAAAGGTGTGAAAAATCCTCACTTGTGGAAACTACTTGTGATTGGTAAACCTGGCAGACCTCGCCCTTATTTTAGCCGCTTCTTTCGAGTCGTCTGGTAGGCTTTCGTCTATAATATAATCCCAAATGGGCTCCATCCAAGTCGGTTTGGACCCGACCTGGGCAACCACCTCGCCATAGAGATCGATTGAGGTTCCGCCCGGTGTCGGCCAGTGTCGACCTGGCAGAGTCTTCTGTGAGGCTGGGCTAGCTGCGGCGTCGGCTCGGGAGTTCTTGCTCACGGGGACATGCTTGACGCAGAACCAACACGAATTTTTAATATGTCATGAACTTTTTTCGGTATAGAATCATCAGCTCACTTTTGGCCTCGTAAGTATCTTCTATTTGTCTTACCACCAGGTGAAGTCCTTTGTAGACCTCTGGTAGTGGAGCTTCTCTGAATGGCGAGGTTGAGGCACATTGTAACGACCTTACTCGGCTTCGTTGTTAATTATGGAATCCAAATGCGAGTGCGTACTCAATGTCCTATTCATACGGGGGAAGTTAGGATAAGACTGCTCCACTCCCTTACTTGTGTTGAAGCTCCATCTACGAGAGGTTTCCAAGTGGAGAGGTGATCGTGCCAGGCATCCTTAGCGGGTTCCGCTGATGTAAACTCCACTACGAAGTCGGCCAAGACTTGCCCTTTTATTCACTGATTTTCCGACTTTGTATCTGATATCGAACTCGCTCAGCTCTATGAGCCACTTCATCGGCCTTCGGGTCTGCGGTTTATCGACACTTGTTTCATCGGGTATTAGTTGGAACCCGATAGTATGAGCTTGGAAATATGGTAGACTTCCGAGCTGCGGTTACAGGCAAAATTAACTTTTCCATTCTTAGGTACCTCTACTCTGCTCCTCTTAGAGCTCGAATTTGCAATAGTAAGGCTTGGGTCTTGAACTTCGCTCTTTATCTCTGACGAGGACATTTGGTTCAAAAGTCAGAGCACGAAATTTAAGTATAAGTAAGGGCTCCCTTCGACCGGGACTTACTAGAATGGGAGGAACTCGGGTATGTTTTCAAGCGAGAATGCTTCTTCTGCTGTATCCCATTGAAAGGCTTTCTTGAACTTGGAAGAAGCGGGGCATTTATCCTTGCCTGGATCACGAATCGGCTTAAAGCGCCCAATCCTTCTGTCAGTGCTTCATTTATACCGGAGGGTGGCGGCATGTCGGCTCATGTCGAGCACCGCCTTTATCTTGTCCTGGATTTGGCCTCACCTCCCGGTGGTTTACTATGAAACCCAAGAATTTTCCCGCCAACACGAAGGCACATCATCGGATTTTACCAACATGTCGCCTATGTATACCTCCATAGTCGCGCTTATCCGTCTCGGAACATCCGGCTCACCAACCTCCGTAGGTGGCTCCCCGCTCAGTCCAAACGGCATCACCCGATAACAATAGGTTCCCGCGGCCGCGGATTTAACGAGGTCTTTTCGCCCCCGGGTCCATACCGACCGGGTCAGAAATTTAAAGGCATCCATAAACCGGTAGTTCGCGGCCGGTGGCGCTCCACGATGAGGTCGATCTCTAAAGGGAAGGTCCTTTGGGCATGCTTTGTTTATGTCGAAGTCGATACAGAGCTCGCCACTTGCCATTTGCTTTCTCGACGAAAGCACGACGCTAGCCAACCACTCAGATACCCACCCCGATCGCCCCGCCGAGGAGCTTGTCACCTCCTCGTTGATGTCTGGCTTCTCCGTGCGAAGCTCCTTCGCTTTTGCTCGACCGGCTTAATGACAATGTTCAGCCATGAGTGATTACTCGAGGGTCAATTCCTCCCATGTCCGCCCGTCCATAAGACGCCTGCTTTGTCTCAAAACCGAGTAAGGAGGCTTCTTTAAGGTCTTCATTAGTTCGAGCCTAAGATAGTAGATGTTCCGGTCGCCATCCAAAGAATATCGTCTAATTCTTCCGAGGGTTCGGTCGGGTGAGTACCCGTCATTTACGTCGCTTCCGGCCCATATTCACGCTTGTCGACCGCTCTTGCTTCATGGAGGTCGTAGCATTCTGGCTACCCGCTGATCTCCTCGAACCATCCCTACCCGTATGGTCAAGAACTTGATTATCATGTGGTACCGATGAGCTTAAAAGTCATCTCTTTTAGTCCATTTTCTGTTTGATTTTCACTAAAATTTAGCCAATTCACATACAGACTATGAAGTGAAATCACCAATTTGTCACAGCGGTGAAGGAAGGCGTTATAAGAAAAAGCAAGAGAAAAAATGCAAATAAGTGGATAAAATGCAACCGAATGGCGTAGTTAAATGAAAGAATCGGGTCGAAGTCATCGATGCGCTTGTGGGTCCTCGCATACCCGCCGAAGTCACGACATCAGGAAGATTGAAGAGAATTTGATGCAGTGTCGCATGTGAACATACCTAGGTAGCCTGGCAAGGAGCAGAATTAAAAGAGTGGATGTCGCTACGTAAACTATTAAGTCGCTAATATCATCAACAACTATCAGAACCTACAAAGAAGATAAGGTCAGCGTCGCTGATTGTAAGAAGACTGATGTCGCGCCACCAAGAACAACTGCTGTTACAGTGTGAGACTTAAACACGTCAAGTCGTGACATCAAGAGGAGATCAACTGAAGGCTTCGAAACTATGAGGTTGATGTCACGACATCAGGGGACACCCGTTCAAGGAAATAGTACCATTAAGTGATGTCGCGACAAGAAAACTGAGGTCGCGACATCATGACAACCAGTGGAAGGGTGCAGGAGACTTGAGCCCATGTCGCGACAACATCCTGATGTCGCGACATCAGGAACAACCATTAAAGGACTGGGGCGACTAGAATGATGTCATGACAAGTCCATGATGTCGCGATATCACGTAAGCGATCAACTCAACTCGCAAGGGCATAAGATTGCGTCGCGGATTAACCCGAATCGATCGCTCATAGGAAGCAAGAACTTTAAGTCGATGTCGCGACATGAGTTCGGCGTCGCGACAAGGAAAACCGAGGTCGCAAATCGGAGCAAGAATTCCGGCCCATACTCGAAATCCACAAAGCAGTTATATCGGGATTAGGGCCTAACCGAAAACCCCATAAATATAGCCTACCCGTAATAGAAAGTAAGCTTCCGAAAGATCAAAAGAGAGATTCGGGTAGCTTCAGCTTCACTTTTATTTTCTTTTCTTTTCTTTCTTTTCTTTTCTTTTCTTATTTTGCAGCGTATGTTTGTCTAGTTTCTTTCGCTTTTATTATTTTTTTTTCGGATCTCAATGTTAATGCTTTGTCAAGCCGACATGTAATTCAATTCTTTTCAAAATTACTACCCTGAATGCATCGGTTCAGATAAATTTCGGATTCGATTATTTCGCTTCGAATTGCATTTATTCTTTTGATCGGCTGATGTTGTCTCGTGATTCAAGACTGAGGAACCCACCTGAATTTAGCTAACGCTTGTAGCCGAATTGATCTTCCTCGTATAATTACAAGATCTTGTCATTTCGCCACAATTTACTTCAGATTATGAGTTTATTGATTTCCGGATCCACACGCCTTTACTATACCTAAGAATCAAGTACTGCACTCGATTTCAAGGAGGTCCTCTGAGGATGGCCAGGAAGACAATCCCGGAAGCAGCCGTATATTTCTTTGAAGGTATACTAACTCGCTATTAGGGATCCTTTGAGCTTTGTGAGTTCACTTAGATAAATCCTCTTCACTTGAAGTCAAGAACGAGTTGAACGAATTTATCTATTTAAACAAGGTAGATTTCACCTCAATTCGATAGTGAGGCCAATCTCATGGTTAGCCGAGATCTAATCAAGGAAAGGTTGATCTATTTTAATTTCGAGAAGAGTAATTTGGAAGTTGTATCCTGCTTGACCGAGCACTCTGGGAGCTAAGGTGTACTACCCATAAACTGACAAGACGTAAAAGAAAAATACCAAATTTGGCGAGTTCTTGAGCAGCAGTTATCTCGCCTCAGAATTCGAGAGAATCAGAAGAAGAGATAACTGTGGAGCGTGGAGAGATCCAACGTACTACAAATGCCTTGGAGATTTTGAACTCAGATAATCAAGAAATTAATTCGGTATGAACCGCTGCGGAATTGATCGTCTACCATGACTGCTTCTCGATGTGTCTTCCGATGATAACTCGTTTCGCATTCATTCTTTTTTGTAGGAATTTATTTTCCTTCTCATTTGTTTTATTTTTACTATTTGAATGTTCGCTTTCTTGAACTAGTTACTTCCCAAATTTTCGCGCCGGAAACCCAGATCACTGGCGGTCCAAATAGTATTAATTTTTGAGTAGTCGTAGTTGATGAAAAATTCTCGAGATCTCTGTGGATCGATATCCGATCGGTCCACTTATTACTTGTCTAATTGCAGCTTCAGTAATTTCGACTCAAAACCAATAGTTCACCGTTCTACTCTAAGAGATTTTGGTTGGGTGATAGTGGATGTCAACAGTTTTATGGCACTGTCGGGGATTAGACAATAGTCCTTGGTAATAGTATGTCATAAATTTCCATATGTGTTTTGGTCCCTAGCCATCAAGTTTTATGGCGCCGTCGTCAGGATTAGTTAATAGTCCTTTGGTGATAACGCTATAAATTCAGAGATACGCCTTTTGGTCACCAACAGCACGCGAGGGGATGGCCTTTATCAAGGCTGAGAGAGGGTCTACTCTAACAACATATTATAAGTCACTGTGTGGTCACACGCAGGAATCTTTGTCATTGCCGTCGTCGCGCTGCTTTCCTGTGCGAGCACTCCGGGGCGTTGAACTGAGCCTAAAGGTGGCCATCTTTTCCTGCAAAACCCCAGATGTGTGTGTGTTGACGCTTCGCTTTTTCTCCCAATGCCCATTTTATCTAAGGCTAACGCGAAGATGATGTCGCTTGAACTCCAAGTATCGACATTAGAACCCGATGAACCGCCTGCTGGGCTACAATTAAGTAGAACTACCAATGGGTCACATGGGGGTGTTGCATCCCTCCAACCAGCCGAGAATGTGATGGATGTGTCGAGCCGCAGCTTGATACCGATTGATTTCTATTCACTGACCGCTGCATGGGCTTTCCGGGCCGAACTAGGACTCTCCTCCTCCCCGAATCCTCCCGAGATCACCCGATTTCAAGCGCTGCTGGTGCCGAGTCGTTGTCTCCGCCGGGCACACAGCTGGGGCCTCGGTCTCGGCTTGACTCGGGCCCGACTCGGGCCTCGATTCTTCGAGATATGAAACGCCTGAGGTATCCGCTACCGTATTAAGTACTCTATTTCTCTCTTTAAACAGATAAGGCTGTTCGCGGCAGTCCATAGTCCCTGCGGAACCTCGCAATACTTGGTTTTGTCCTCAGGGCGTGGATCCAACTTCACGGTTAGCTACCTCAGAACCGCCGTCTGCGACTTCATGCAGACTCGCGGACACTAAGGCCGCGCAGGGGAGGAACTACCGGTGCGAATAACGCCGCCGCCTTTCGACCATGTGACCCAAACGATCCCCGAGGTTCCACACTCGGGATCAGTTCTCCATCTCTTCTTCGGGGATGCTCAACGCTGGTCTTTCGGGGGCTTCTAGTCTCCGTCATTTATCCGTCCCACTTTCTTTATGTAGCGGAGGAGCTCTCCTTCGATATGAGGGCTTCTTCGCCGTTTATATACTTTTCGCTTATGAAAGCACCTTGGCCATGCTTGCTTGAGGGCTCCTTGGAGATGGAAAACATCAAATCCTTCGACCGCACCTCTGGGAACCCATCAATGAATGCAAGATTGGTGAATTTTTCATCGTATGTCTATCTTCGTGGACTCAAGCAAGAATCTTGCATCGTAGGACTTCGACTTTCCCGCGAGCCCCGCTGACGGGTCAATAGATGGTAACTCGTTTTCTCAGACACCCCGGCCCGATGAAGGGAGACGAACGAATGGATACTTCTCCGGGAATCGAAGAGATTGACGGCGTGAATTTATTGAACCGTGCCAAGGTCGCCTTTAGCCGTGGTAGCGAAGCTCCCAGATCGCACAGGGTCCCGATACCCATGTAACTCCATTTTATTTTGTAAGTATTGAGGTGGTCGACGGATCTTTGATTCCATCGAATGCTTCACTTGTGGCATTCTCGAATCTCACTGGAAGGGTAACAGAGCACCCTACCGGGTGAAGGGTGATTCATCATTGCACTAGCTGTCCATAATCAGGCGCCCTTAACCACCTCCTTCACACTACCGAGCTCTCGTTGAAGACTCCTAACCTCTCGTCCCATGATTGCTCTCCGCTTCCCGGCCGAGGGTGATGTAGCCTCGCCCTCGACATGTCCTCCGAGCATTGCTCCGCTCTCTCTCCAGGCCAACTGCGGTCCGCGCTCCCCGGCTCCTACCGACTCGCCTCGCTTCGCACTCGGAATGTCGTGGACCGTGTTGCTCTCACGAGGGGGAAATGTTATGACCTTCCGGTCCGCTGCTCTGGATGCTGCATCCGTCCGTTGTTCTAACTCTTCTATCAGCGTTGATTGATGAGTAAGTGCTTCCACTTCGTCAGACAAGTTGTATTGCTTCTACCGCCCTGTGAGGTCTCGCTTGTCCACGTCGCGGGTGGATCTCGCGTGATCCCGCATCCCATGGATTGGCGCGAGCTTCGCTTGTGTTCGGCACATTTAATGCGAATCGAGAAATCGCGAGATGAGATAGGAACTGCCGCTCCTGCGCACGGCACGCCAATCGATGATGCATTTTTTCAACCGGACCGGGCCGAGCGCAGGCCGCGGTCGACTCGATTGCTGGCGGGCTTAGATGCGTGCTCTGGATTGTCCGGGGTCGAGGCAGATCGCCGCGACCGCTGATCCGTTGCGCTCGAACGCAAGACTCCTGAAAATAAGCGTGGCGGCCTGCAAGGGCTTCACCGCGGTCGGCCCCGGCTGCCTAAGCCGCCTTTCTCGAGAAAAGAGAGACCGCTTTAGAGGGCGTAATGTGCTGTATATGAGGCGTGCCTAAGAGTGCGCATCTCTATCAGGTGGCCAGCATTTATAGTATGTCCAACCACTGGATCAGAATTCAGGGATTTGTTCCTAATGGATGGGATTTCTTAATGTGACGATCGGTAATGGATTTAGAAAAGAGCTATTTATTTGGGATAATCTTCCTTCCTTATTTGGGGAGATCCAACCGTGATGATCTCGTTATTATTTTCTTTCCTTACGATAAGATTTGGCTGGATCTACAGGATGGCACTGTTAGGGGTTATTCTATTTTCTGTATTGGCGAAATACAATCCGATTTGCAGGATATGGACCTTCTAATTCACCAAGATCTTGACCTAGCGGGCCGGCCTCTGCTGGCCGGTACCGAGTGGCCTCGGTATCACACAAGGCCACTTCTTTTAGGCTTGGTGAGTGGGCCCATGTTCATTTTTCAAACCCTATCAAGGGTTGATCTAAACTGAAAGAAAATTAAAGAATCTACATCAAAAAAAATCTAAAAAATAAAATACAAGATCTACTCTGTAGTAAATTTTGCTTCAAACCCTAGATCCGAAAGTCATAATGCCTTCTCCTAATTCTACTACCGTAGAAATTCAGTTAAGAATATAAATAATTTTCTTTTCTTATTCCAATTTATAACTAGGGTATTCATTAGGAAAATTACATTTACTCCTTCCATTAAGTTAAATTAATTAATTAATAATTGAATTATCATTATTATTTTCATAACGATGCCTATAAAAATTCATGTCACATATTTTCCGTAACTTATACCCATACAAATTCCTCGTCATTATTATTTTTCCTAACTTATACCTATACAAATTTCTGGGTGTTACAAGTTGAGACACAATCATTTTATGTATTAATTATTATTATATATAGTTTAATTTAAAGAATGATGAATTTGTAAAATTAATTATTTTAGTATTTTTTAAGTTTTTGGTCCATTTTAGCCCGTAATATGTATGAGTTGGGCTGGTCGAAAATTAATTCGAATAGAAATTTGCAAGAATAGCCTAAACCATTTTGATCGACACCTAAATAAATCGCTCAAATGGGCCGAGCTAACCTGGCTACTAGCTTTTATATTAAAGGACCTATTTTTCATTATTGATCATTGATCGGAAATTTTTTTTTTATCATTGTACTGGTTTATACTTTTCCCTTCTAGGAAAGAGACTTAAAATTTAGTCCAATACACATCAAAGTTTTGAAAATTAGTATAAAGAATATTAATATTCTAAAATATCAAAATAACATTAATTGAGTTGAGAATTTAATTAGGAAAATTTTAAGTATGATACTATTATTTTAATTTTAGTTCTATTCATAAACAAATAAATAAAACTTAAGTGATGATTTAAATTAACTTTGTGAAAATATTTAGGTTTTGTTAAAAGCATTAATACAGAGAAAAATTATGAGAATTTGTATTTCTTCTTTCTTTTTCAATTTATGAATGTTTTGTTTGATTTTTCTTTATGGAAATATTTATCTATATATATATATATATATATATATATATATATATATATATATATAAAGAAAATATTACACCTACAAGATGATAAATCATCTTTATCACTTCTTTAACCATCTCTTTTGCTTCCCATTAGCGTGGCTTTCGCCATTATCCCCACTCTGAAGGCCCAAACGGATCAAAGTTCAAAAGAGGTCCAAGTATCCCTACACGAACACGAATCTGGACGTAGACCTGAAGTTCGGCTTGTGAGTTATCCGATCACAGCAAAGGCCCCCAAGGATTATTGCCTGGGCATGCCCTTTTCTAGCCGGCTGCCGTCTCTAAGAAGATGGCCAACCAATGATTTCCTGGCTGATCCCTTGCATCTCAAGAACATATCCTCCCACAAACCTCGTACATAACCAGCCTTAAGACGATCAAACGATCCGAGCAAGACTGACAACTCTGCACATTCAAAAAGAAAAACGGTTGACGTGCAAGTGAAGCACCTGCCTCCCTTCCATTTCGGAAACCAATCACCAATTTTCCCTGAAAAGTGGATCATCATCTTCTTTCATAAATAAGGAAGAAATGGTAACAAAAAGGTATGTGACAATATCCGCCTACAAAACTGACATATTTTGCTCTCTATCTCTATCAACTCTGGGGCGATCGGAAGCCGATTCCAAGACACTTCACTCCTGTTTCATATGTCTTGTTTGTTTTACAGTCCTTATTGTCGCACGCACCGATTTATCCCGCGACTTTAAATAATCCAAGTAGAGGACAAATAGCAGACTCATTAATTATTAAATTTTATTAACATCCATATGATAAAAGATACCAATGGTCATTGGTTCGAGTTCCCTTACAATCATTATAAGGTTTGCCCGGCTATTAACTTTAAGGCTCCGTAAACTTACCCGAACATCCACAGTTTAAAATCCATATTACAAAAGGTGGTAGCAGTAGCTCCATTGTTTGTTCAAACTTCAAACCCTAGGGAGAGACTGCTTCTGATCAATTTCTTCATAAGTCCCTTCCGGTGAGTAGAACACAATAATATCAGCTTCCGGCATCCTGAACTTCACCCTTCTCCCAGGCTTCCTGCTCCGGCTTTCCGCCTCCAAGCTTTCTTTTCCTCGTCCTCTATCTTCATGAACATTACTATCTTCTTCATCAATCCTCGGACAAGAAGTTATCAGCTCTGCATGAACCCTACTTGATGAAGATGGGTGAAACCTTAGTTTTCGACGATCGTTGAAAATATTTAGCTTCGCCGCCGGTTATGCCGTCGGCCGGCTTCATCCCCGGAGAAGATAAGAGCCACTCCTCTAGAGTAGCCAGCTTAGTACTACACTTCCTCATGGCTTTCTTCTCCGGCGGCAGCCACCGGCCATGATTATCTCTCATTTTCTCCTCCACCGCCGCCTCTTTCTTCATGGTCTGCTCATGACGTCCTTCAACGGCGGCTTCTGACTCATCGAAGTCCGATGTAGACAGGCTCATACAACATAGTTTTGCACCCATTATAATTATACTTGGATCGATATTTCCTCAGAATTTTACGTATGAAAAGCGGAAACTATGATGGAAATTTCCAATGGTTGAACCAGTAACCATTTGGTGGATTTATAGAATTTTGCGCGGAGTAACCATGGCTAAACGGCCTGCTAATTATCGATTCTTTGTGAAAATCTACTGATCATTATCATAATTATAAACCATGAATTTTCATTATTTTTTGTTTTTTTATCTGGCTTTTGGGCTATATTCTATGTACAAGACTACAAATAAGCCAAGGTTTTGACGGACGGGATCGGTAAAGTCCAATTTGGAGAGAAGAAATGGTGATGAAAGCAAGTGGGAGAGGGAGATCCCTTTCCAATGGGGTCATAGAAATATTCATGGCCTTTTCTTGATTTTGTCTGTAAATAGAGCTGGATTCAGTATCAATGTTGTCACTGGTTGGAAGAACTCCAAGAAATATATTTAATTAATTGATACTTTTTTTCCACTAATTACTGGGGTTATTAGTCGAGTGCTACCAAAATGAGAATATGTCGGAATTTACTTCAAATTAATAGTTATATTTACTTCAAATTTTTATAACCTTTAGGTTTTTCACACAACTTACACCTAATCATTTCACCTAATTTCATGGACACAAGCTTAACAATCGGAGATAAGAGTTGGTCTCGAGGGTTTGACGGATCTAAAATTTAGTTGAGAACATACCTGGTGATAAGATTTTACTCGACAGGCATACTAAGGGTGAGTGTTCGAATCCAATCACCTCATAACTTTTACAAGTGAGAATTTTTTTGCAAAGTTTGATAAATATGCCACCCTGGCTAAGGCCATTAGGTTCCGCTTGAGGACTCGGACCAATGATCATTGGGGAGAAATCCATGCCCAACTAACCGACTCACCCATTGGTAGATTCACTTATATTTAATCATACTACATATTACCTTTAATTTTAACATTTTCACTACATCCTAACCCACACAAATATTTCATAAATTACTTTCATTTACATTGTAAGGAAATTTTGAGAAGTCCTATTATATATATATATATATATATATATATATATATATATATATATAAATGTTAGCCCACTTTCCTTTTCGCATTGGGCTTTAGAAAGGAGTATGAGAGCCTTTGAGCTCAAGGGAATGAAGCCCATTTCGGCAGGCCCAATCTTCTTTTAATTTGATTCATAGCCATGCATCTACTGTATTGAATATAAAGGAAAATAATTTTTAAAATTTTTGGTTGTCGAATAATTTATTTTCAAAAAATTTAAATATAATTAAAATTATTATAAACTTAAATATTTTTAAATTATTTATATATATTTATAATAGTAAATAAAAATAATATATCCGATTTAACTCTATTTTTTCTCTTCATTTTTTCTTTTCTTCTACCTTTCCTCTATTATGTTTTCTTTTAAATTTTCTTCAACCAAACATAATCAAAAGGTGTAAGCATATATGAAAGCATCAATTCTTTCTATTTTTTAAAAATCTTAAAAGTGATTATTTCCTAATTAAATTAAGAAAAAAACTATTAATATTTAGATTATTCGAGAATTCAATAGATGGCCAACAATAAGCATCAACTTTATTTGTCTTCCATCGTCTTAAAGTATTTCTTTCCCTCATTTGATTTCAAAATCTATTCCGTTAAGGTTCTCTTAAGATTTTCCTAAAATTCTTAATAATCCTTCATTTTTTTTCTTTGAAATATATAATATAATATTTTTTAAATGATTATTACTTAAATTTATGTTAATTTTTTTAACATGAAATGTTAAAATGGAGCAATAATTTATTGACACAAAAAAAATATTAATTATAAGAAAAGGGTTTATAAAATTTATTTTCATACAAAAGATACTATTTTATTCACCCATATTTTTTGATCTCTTTTCATAGTTTTGTCCGGAATAGTGATTTCAAAATTTAATAATAAAATAAAATCAATATAGTACATATTTTAAAAATAATGTCCAAATTAATACATAAAATCGTAGCTACTGTGATACGCTGGATGATGCGACGGTAATTGTGGTTTGCCTGTGACTGGCGCCCATCCCGAATTTTCCTCGTTTATTCTTTCAATTCTACACTCATTCCATTTTAAAAAATTGCATTTCCGAGCGAGCAATCGAAAAATTCTCAAACTCATTCCGCTTATACTGGATTGCTTTTTGTTTTTATTTTATTATTATTATATTAAAATTAATATATTTCATAAAAGATAAAAATATTATGATTTTTTATAAAAAAAATAAATATTTTAATTATTATTATATAATTAAAATATACTTTTCAAATTTTCAAAAATCAAATATAATCTAAGTATACGAGACTGGGATATTTAATAATACTTCAACTCTGCCTCTGGCTTCAAAAAATAAACTTGAACCCGCTAAAAATCCAATTACAATTAAACCAAACTCGTCCCATTAAAGATGGAGCATGACGAGAACCCGAAATAATTCATTTCGTTGTCATCATTAATAATTATGCATTAGTTTTAACATTATTTTGAAACATATATTAAATTATAATTTAATTTTTTTTAAATATTATTTTGGGACAAACCTCCGTCTTATACTTACGCATGAAAAATTATAAATAAATAAAAATAAATAAATAAAATAATTTCGATGAGAGGTCAACTTTCATGGAACGATTCTCATGAGATATTTGAAAGGCATGTGGCACGTGCTATGTGCTATGGGCACTCTTGGGTTGTGAACTAATGCCATTATATATCATTAATGTTACTTTTAATAAATCATATCCCAATTTAATTCCACACTTATATCTTGTGCAATTCATTATGACACCCATTTTATCATAAGTGTTGTAACTCAAAAACCTCTCAATTCTTTCAATACCACAAATTTAAAATATATATATATATATATATATATATATACTAGTAAAAAATAATGGACTATAGAACTTTTACTAAAATACCTAAAACGAAAATCTATGATATTACACGTACAAAACTTATTTTGATCAAGCCAAAATAATTCGGTCATCAAACTCACTAATATAGCATTGGTGTTGTTTCCAAATTAGGGTTTCTTTTTTTTTTTATTCACATTAAGGAAAATGATCGAGATGCTTTTATATTTGTCGAGGCTACTTTTATACTACCTGTCTCTTTACACGTGTTATCTACTCATTTGTTGTCGGAATATGCGATAGTGGAAACATCTGGTTGTGCATTTTACGCCACTATTTCCAAGATATGCTATTAAGTGGGACCTTCTATAACATTGACCAACTTTTCTCATTCCTTAGCATAAGACATGTGTTGTCAGTCGTGAAAAATCGTCTTGGCTCTTTAGCCTTAGTTGTTATGTTCTGGCTTCTGGGTCCCATCTCTATCTCAAACTGACTCTACATATGAACCTACTCATTGATCATTTTGGAGAATCGTTGCGTGAGATGATCGAGCTTTATTAAAATAATCGCCTACTGAAGCTCAGCCATTAACGTAGCTCTATTACATGCAGAGCTTTATCGCTCTCATTGCTCATCCCGACTATACTTATGATTAATCTATATTTACTACTATTTAAAGCACGCCTTTATTTTGAAGATTTAACCTTCTTACGACAAGCTCACGATCCGATAAAAATAAAATAAAACGCACGCTATCGCAGGCCAATTTTTTTGTCCACATTTTGTAACATCCACAAACTTAAACATTAGAGAGGTATGTCCAACCAATATCAATCAAATTATCTTTAATTCGTTAGAACATAATTATTCCAAGATGAAAGTGATGGATGTTTACATTTATTAATAGAAGATGCTACAAATATCTGAGATAAAGTTAGAAAAAATAAATAAATAAATAAACAATTTTAAAGAAAATAGTAAACCCATTGACAACTTTTAGGAGATAGATACTTTTATTTTTACTCGAATAAAAGTAAAAATAAATAAAAATAAAAAATAAATTCTTATGTTATAATATAGCAAATTATAAGGATTTATATCCCGACCCTTTTCTATGTCTTGTATTTTTCTTGAAATGTTAAACTCTTTATCACTGAAGCATGATTTAATGATAAATAATGCGTTTAAATTAATTGAAAAGGTAAAATGTTTTATATTTTCTTATTTAATAAAAAAAATTATTCAGATGGATAATGATAAGATAATCATTAATTTAAAAAAATTATAAACGTTCACACCATTCCTTGTAATTTATGTTATGCATTTATTTTATACTAAAATTATGTCAAAACATGTGACAAGATATTAAAAATTATGACTTAAGTTAATGCCAATTGAATTAAATATAATCATTGAATGGGGGGGATTGCTTTATAATGGAAGATAACTAATATTAAGTCTTGCACATGGTGTTTCAGTATTATATTTGTATTTATATTGGCATAATCATTTATAAAATTATAATCGAATTTAAAATAACATAAAAAAATTCATCAACAGTAATAATAATATAATTACCCATTTACTTTTTCTTAAAAAGTGAAATCAGAAATTTAAAAAATATCTTAAAATCCCTAATAGTCCAAAGGCTAGTAGTTGGAGATGCCTAAGAACAAAAAGGAGAATTTCCTACAATAATATCAATGAGAAAATACAAAAAATATTTTCTTTGATTTATGAATAATATATTATTTGTTACCTCTCACAAGTCAAGCAATCATAATAATTATGGTAATTTTTCACAACTCATTTCATCAACTATTATTCCTATAATTTTATTTCCATAATTGTTAATTTTTATTTAAAAATAATAATATTATTTTCCCATTCTTTCTATAATCTTTGGTTGTCATAACTAAAATTCTGCTGAAATATATTATTATATGATTAATATAACTAAAATCCCTATTAAAAACATGAATATTCAATAAAAACTTAGTTTTTAAATATAGTAACTTTTATTTTAATGGTAGTTATAACGATAACTCAAACAATCATCAAATGACGTCATTGCTTATTGGCCACGTCGACAAGATCACTTATCGATTATAATCACATGCTCATATTTGTGTTTAATGTGTTATATTTGTGTTAATTCATATAACAGGAATTTAATATAGGTTACATATATCGTATTACGTTATATAGTTATTAATTAAGTCATGTTTTAATTTTTTTATTTATAACCTGTTTATTATTAGTGAATATTGTATCCAATCATGACCCATGAATTGTTACCGATTAAGATGAAAGTTGTTATATTTAAAAAGTAATTTAAACGTAAAAGCTATGAAAATTAAGGTTTTTGATAATATTTGTTTCGAGTTTCAAATTATTATTTTTGCATAGATATAATAATTGTCGATAATTAAATCTGAGAGGGAAATAGAAAGAAGGAGGGAGTGAAAGAGAAAACGAAAGGTGTCATTGAAGAGCAGTGGGTATAGCATTCCCAGGTTTATCGGGAATAAGTATAATAGAAATCTTTTCATTTTCATTTTATTTTGATTTTTCATGTTTATACGATTCCTGCATCAATTTCTGCTCGATACTTCTCTTTGCTTCTCAAAGCCTAACTCTATATTCTCTTCTTTTATCTGCCCTTTTAGGGGGTTTCTCTCACTCTCCAACAGCTCTTTCGGGTAGAGATTTTCCGGGAGAAACAGGTTCCATCTTGGTTTAGATCTACTGTAAGCGCTATTTATGTTTTTTTTTTTTTTTGTTGTGTTTGTTTCTTTCATGTGTGTCTGTTGATTGTTGCTTCTTGGGTTTGTGTTTCAGGGGTTTAGTTCTTGCTGTATTTGGTTTATTCTAGGAGCAAATGAGAATAGACATTCGGGGATGTTTAAATCTTTGAAGACAGTTTTTGGTTGTTGGGAAAATTGAAATTATTTGTATTGGGATGGATTCAAAACTTCAAATATGTATACTGTAAGCAAACCTAATTAGTCTTAAATGGTAGACTACAGTCGTGGGAAAATTTCATACTGCAGGTGTTTCAGATATTGATTCAAATATCACATGGACCAGCTATTGTAGTTTGGAAGTCGATAGAATAGGAGGCTCCATGAGGGTTGAAACTTTGGGGATTGGTCTCTTCGTTGGGCTTAGTTTATTATCTTTTTTTGGAATTAGCTAGAAAATTAGGTTTAAGTTAGCTCTGCAACTGATTGAATTTTTATTGTGTTTTGTCCATTGGAAGAGGTCTGTTTGGCAATTTCTGAAGCAGAAAATCGGAAAATTTAGATTTTGTTTTGAACTTTTTTTTTTTCCTAAAATTGGGCAACTACCTTGTTTCCTTAACTTTGATTCAAACATCCACCAAGGTGAATATAGTAGTAAGGATTAAGGGCCTCTGATGGCTGCATCCTCTTTGGAGGCATGGAAGCCAAGAGTCGAGAATTTTTCCATAGGTTATATATTGTCATTTATCTGAAAAAGAGTAGAAGTATTATCGTAATTGTGATGGCTTTCCCTGTGGCTGAATAGGGATGGTCTTTCAAGAAATATGGTAAATTTTCACAGGCAATATTAAATGATATAAAGAATGTATGTACCACATATAGTCTATCCTTGTTACATGGGTGGGACATGGATGTGCATAATCATGAGACCATGTTTCTCAATCAGCTCCTGTGATGAAACATTTGTATTGCTCTGCTTTGTCAATGATCAAAACATGAAATACCTTTCTTTTGCATTTGATATCGTTCCTTGATGGTTGTATTGACAAGAATATAAGCATTTGACATGTCATTAAAGCAAAATTTCGTTGGGCTGTTCTTTGATTGTAATCCAGACTCTGCTTTGAATCCTATCTCTGAATTGATTCTTTAATTCTAAGATGCAAGCCTTTAATGGCATGAGTGATGCCAAACTAAAATTGTTGCCTCTTATAAGCTTAATGGAATAGCAATGAATTGTTTTGCACCTTTACTGCTAGGAGTTTGGCCTGCTTTGTGTCTTCAGCTCCGACAGGCTACTGGTTGCTTCCTCCAACATTGACAACATGATGTGTCGGGAGTTCTTATCTTGTGGAATATAACTTACTGTTTGGTTGTTTAAGGACATACTGGCCCAAAATTTGGCCTTCTCCCAGAAAGGAGTTTCTCATGACTGAGTTTCTCCAGCCTTGGGTTCAAAGTGACTAAGTATTCAGGCGTTGAAGGTGGAGAGGCTCCTGGACTCTTTATTGTAAGGAAGTTTTAGGTTTAGGCTTCTTAGACTGTAGGATGGTTAAGGAAAAATAAGAACAGCGTTTGGGATGTAGGGTTTAGTTTAAAACAATAGGGAGAGGCTTTATTGTGGAATAAAACCCTTAGCAATTACAGTATATTAGGCCTGGGTTAAAACAATAGGGACAGAGAAGCTTTATTGTAGAATAAAACTATTGCACCATAGTGCAGAGGAATTTGTAATAAAGGACACTAAATAACACTGAAACCAATATTGGGCCCTTCTAACCATGGAGGTCTGATGTAGACCTCCATCCGTGACTCACTAAAGTAGACTCCATCACTTAGAAATCCTAAGAACCACTCATATTCCTGTATAGCACCCTCTGCATGCACTTTAAGAGCATTTTCCCCGATCTATCACGTGGCACCTGCAGTAATACCCAGTGGTTCACTGGTGAGTCCCTATGGCGTTTCATTTTTTTCTTTTCTGGGCCCAAATTACATTTTTTGAATTGCCATGGAATGCCCTATGTCCTGAAATCTGGTTATGCTCCTTCGTTTGAAAATTTCATTGTTCTATTTTCAATGAATTTGTAGGGTGATAGAATAACTATACTAGTGACTGTGAGGTTGATGATGGTTGTGATGTTGGTACTTAATAATGACGATTTCAAAGGCAATGGTTGGGGGCAGTGATGGCACCATGGCGGTGAGCAATGGTGATAGTGAGTGGTCTATGGTTAGTAGCTACTAAATAGTGGTGGCAAGAGCAGAAATGGTCAGGATGAACATGGCAATGGTGGTGGTCGGGCAATAGTGGCAAGTGAGGTTGGTCGTGGTGCATCAGAATGTTGTTTCTTTTGGTGTATAATTCAGTTTTTTAACCTTTACTTTCTGAAATCCTCATATATGGGAGGATAGCATTCTTGAGGCCTAGGTTGTTTGTAAGGAGTCGATGAGGGAGAAGTTTATGTCTGATTTCTCAGAAAACCTAAGTATAAAGTTTTTTTTTTTTTTTTTTTTGATCAGTAAAAAGCAATATATTGACCAAAAAATAAGGAGCAGAACAAAACAGCTACTAAGAATACAGGGCATATACTGGCAGCCAAGAAACAAAAGAAGAAAGGGGGAAAAACCTCACCACCCTTTACCTAGAGGCCATCAATTCCAAAAAATCTAAGATGGAATGTACCTCTTCACTTAAGAACACCCTATTCCAGCTCCACAGATTATAGACAAAAAGAATATTTTAATCTCAGACAACTATCAACCCATCTTTAAAAGCTAGTCGGTTTCTCTTCAACACTGGTCTCAAAATACACAAAGGAATAGAATTCCACATCTTTTTCCTCTTCCAGCTATAAATAGCCTCCTTGACTGTCTTAGGAAAAACCCAGCCGGCACCCATTAAGGAAAATATGATCTCCCACAAGGAGTTGACCACTGAACAATGTAGCAATAAGTGGTTAACTATCTCTTTTACTTGACTACAAGCAGTAACACCGTTGAGTCAAGGATCCCCTTTTTGAAGCTTATCCAGTTAACACCTTACCCTGCTACTTCCCACTCATATAAAGCCGATGAAGGGGCATTTGGCACCTAAATACCTTTACCAGTGGAAATGAGAACCTGGTCTCGGGATGCAAAGACCCTATAAGCCTCTTTTACAGAATAAATACCATTACTAGCCCCTTTCCATGAAGCAGTGTCCCAACCTATTAAAACCCTTTCACTTTGCAAAGTTCCTAACAACCTAACGACTGAGTACACTTCCCAATCATTGACAGATCTCACAAGATTGAGATTCCAGTGCCCACTCCCTACTAATTGGTCCCACACTTCTGCTACTGTTTCATTTTTGTTGGATGCTATACCAAACAGGGAAGGGAAGGAGATGCTTAGTGTTGTAGACCATCACCAATGGTCTTTCTAGAATCTCACCCTAGAGCCATCACCTATATTGAATTTCTAACTCTTGCTGATCCAATCAGCTTCTTTAGTAATATCCTTCCATAATCCCGCTCCATAAGGACCCTTGGTCTCCTTAGGTTTCCACCTAAGCTCCTCTGTCCCATACTTAAAGCAAATAACCCGTTTCCACGTGTGATCCATTTCCAAGGCAAATCTCTAAATCCATTTACCAAGAAGCGCTTTGTTCAAGAGGGGCAGTTTTCTCATCCCTTAGCCACCTTGTTCTTTCGTCATGCACACCACTTCGCACTTGACAAGATGAGGTTTCTTATTAGCACACCCTCCTCCCCAAAGGAAGTTTCTTTGTAACTTTTCCAACCTCTTGGCCATAGAAAGAGGCATCCTCACCAAGGACATCTGGTAGAGGGGTAAACTAGCTAAAGAGCTCTTTATCAGAGTTATCCTCCCTCCTTTTGAAATATAACTTCTCTTCCAAAGAGCAAGTCTCTTGCACATTCGCTCTTCCACGCTATCCCAAACAGTCACTGCCTTATGGCTAGCTCCCAAAGGTATCGAGCACGAAGAGGGAAGACTCCCATCCGGCAGCCTCCAATCCCAGCCACCAAAACCTCCACATAGTCCAATCTTCCAACTGGAATCAGCCTACTTTTTCTCCAAGTATAAAGCATTTTAAATGCCCTGGTTTTTAACTGCCTCTTTAAAGTGTCCAAGCAATGTAAATTGCATAAAGGATGAGCTTGAGGCCCACTAGGTGTAAGGAGCTGTTGTAGGATGGGTCCTTTTAAACACCTCTAAAATATCACAAAGAGGATGAATTGAATAATCCACCCAACCTCAATTTCCTCCCAAGTGAGAGGGATGCTCTGTGTTGGCGTGATTCTCTTGCTGCCGTATGCCTATTTTGGATCATTTGGAAGGAAAGGATTAGGAGAGCCTTTGAGAATTGTGAAAGCTTGGACCAAAAAATTAAAAATTAATTTTTGTATCTTTTTGGAGATTAGGTTAGATTGTATATTGGGGATGGTTTGTTATCACAAATAATTTCATAGATTGTTAGCTCTTCATAGTGTGCTGTTGCGTTTTGTATTTTCATGCTTTTTGGTTGCTCTATATACGCCGTGTATACTTCTTTATCGAGTATGATCTTCATTTACCTATTAAAAACGTATCAATCTCCTCTCTATAAACCTTAAGATTAATAATATAAACTTGTGGAAACCTTTATTCTTTCATAATTTCTCCAGTCTTGCAAGAGGTTATGCAAGCAGTGTGCTGCCCATTCTCTCATTAGGTATTTGTTTATTACTGGTTACATAAAGTTGTAAAGCTTACCATGATTCACCCATCAATTCCATGGATTATGTTGGCATTATCCATTTTTTCTAGGGTTGTAACAGAGGCCTTTAAATTCTCTGAACAAGAATGTGATTTCTTTGGTACAATCACTTCAATGATTGAAGCTAATTTTATGATGAGAAGGTTGTATGAATATTCATGTGTGACATTTTGTCTCTGTTCGCTCTAGTTTTCACTAATCAGATCTGTTAGGCTCCTGTAAATAAGGAGTTTGACTCCAGTTAATCAGTGGCTTCCATTGATAATGCCCTAATATTTTATTTGATTTTATTTTAAATGTATCTACAATCTATCTCCTGACTGTTTACTATGTTTTGATGTGTCAGACAGCAATTTTCTGCAAGGATGTCAAGTATGTTTCTAATTGAGTGAAATCATACATAAGAATCCATGCAAAAGACAGTATCACAGTGCTCCTAATCGACACTAACCGCATTGTTCGCAGCGTAAACGCCAACTGAGGTTGGCGTTTTACCAGTTTAATATATTGTCAATTGTATTCATCTTCTTATATTGCAAAATGTTAACTATCTGATTTTAAATTGGTTTTAATAAATATATATTGCTGTAAAAGGAAGCCAGATAACCTCATGAGATCGTTTATGGTCATGATTGTTTAAAACAAAATATATTTGCTGTTGGTTTTGTTTTCCCCTAATTGCCTATTTATGGAGGAGGAGAGGGCCACACCGCTGCTGTCAAAGCTTCTAAGGAGAACTATAGGTACAGTATGTCATCCCTCTTGGGAAACCATTATTGGTTAGCCATTAGAAGTGAATATTGACAATCTTGGATGCGATCTGGATTCTTTTTTATGCTGTATTAACTATTATGTTTCAGTTTGGTATCTCCTCCTTTTCTTCTTTTGGACCTTGTTTTAGTCTGGTTTTGGCTATCAGGTTCCTCTCCAGAGGCGAAAAAGCAAATGAAACTATCGCCAAGTGGATGATCAGAACAACAGGTCCATGTGGGATCCTGAAAACACCCTAACAGTATGGATGATTGGGATTTAAATGACCATCTACATGGGGCACTCTACATTTGGGCCATGGTGGTTATCCAAATCTTTATGGCAAGAGCTGTCTATTTACTCAGGAGTCATAAGACAGCCATCTCCTGATTCAGGCTATATATTAAATTGGTGAGTAGACCAGTTTACTATTTATAGATCAATGGGATGTTGTCTTATAAAAGACTCTCTGGAGTGTTCAGCTATTGATTATTTCAGTTATTAATAAATATTGACCTGGTTACTCTGGATGCTTTAGTATTTACTTATTCTCAATCTTTTTTACTCAGGCACTTTTTCTTCACGGCAATGCTATTTGTATACGGCCGCATTCTCAGTCAACGGCTGGTCAATACAGTAACTTCTGACAAATTCTGTATGTTTAGCAACCTTATCAAGTATCATATGTTTACTTGTTATTTCTTGTACATTGCAGGTTGGTTATATTTTTAGTTTTCATTTTGTCCTTTCATCTAATTCCTTCTAGAATTTTGATATTTAGCACTCTTTTCTTGTAACCATTCTGGAATGGTTCTCTGATCTTTTTGTCCATTTGCTTTATCATGTGTTTTCTGCACTTGCAATTTTTTTGCTTTATTTTGGCTTCTGTTTAGATTTTCTTTTGCATTTTTTAATAATTAATTGTCACTGAAATTATTTCTCTTTTTGTGATGGGCTCAGGTTTTATGTGGTTTATTCTTGCGTTAAAGAAGAAGATGTACAAGTATCAATTTGGCCAGTTTGCATGGACACACATGATTCTAATTGTGGTGTTTACCAGTCCTCATTCAATGTGAGCTAACATTTTTGAAGGCTGAATTTTCTGGGTAAAAGAAAATTAGATTTAAAAATCTTTATGAACTTGTTAAATTAACTTAAACGTGAACCTCAAGCCATTTATGCTATTATATATCTGTTTCAACACATTAACCCCTTCCTCTGATGGTATGACAATTCCATTGTCTTCCCATTGCATCCAGATTTTTTAGATCCCTGTATTTGTTCACTTAAATTTACAAAATAAGGGAACTATATAGACTTTAATATGATATTAATTCAGTTATATCTTCCATATTCTGACACTACTATTTCTCTCAAACTTGCCTGCCTGGTTTTTCCAGAAAGAATCAAGGGCCTTGGGATGTGGGAGGTTTATGGCCTGATGGTGGTGGGGTGAGCTAGGGAGCTATTTTCAAACTTGTTATACTCCAGTACAATGTCTTGTGCATTTAAAATCCACTTTGATGAGAGAGTGCCGTAGTCCCATGGAATGGTTTGTAAGGTAAAGGAGAGCCGTGGATCCTTTGAATATCTTTGAAGGCTTTATCCTTCTAGAACCAAGGAACTCTCCCACCCTGCATGGGGAAGAAAATTCAGTGATTGACTTTTTAAAGAAGAGGGCTTAGCTCGTGAAACTTTTGATATATTTCATAGAGTTGAGAAAGTTCTGTTTTAAATTTGCTCTATTGCATTTCTTTATTTATTTTTTTTAATTTTCTGTTTTAATCCTTAAAAGGAAATCTCAAAGTCTTGTATGGTCTCTTCCTCATTGCTGAAATTCTTCTCCAAGATAGTAATAATGGGGTAAGTATAAGAGGTTAGAACCTGATAACCACTTTCTTATCGAGCTGCAAAAAAGTTTGAAGCTTTAAATTAAAACAAATTTTATAGTTCAAAAGTTATGGGTGTAATTGAGACAATATCAGAGGAATCCTGCTTCACTACCTCTCTGCACAGTTTAAGATTTCTACTACTGGCTTGGGTTTTTCCCCTTTTCTGATATGTACCAAGTATCAATACAGGCTCTTCTTCCAGCATCACTTTATTGTTATCAATGATATTGCTGCTATATATCTTTGCTTTCTTTGGAAGAATAATTTTGATCAAGCTGTCTCCAAAAAACTTGGGAAGGTTTCTATTAAAGATCTGTTTACAATCATATCTGCATTTGTGTTCTCCTTTTCTTGGTGACAATGAACACTTATTGTCTTGTATGTTTTTACCGCTGAATAAGTTGAGGAAACATTTTTTTGGTTGGCGGAAAGAGAGGACTAGTGTTGCTAGTGGGTGCAACATTTTTATTATTGCTCAAAGCCAAGGTCACAACATGTAGATTTGCTTCAGGTTCCTCTAAGGTAGCGTTTGGTATGTGAGGATGGGGAATGGAAATAGATATTTTCTTTCCATTCCTATTCTTTGTGGAAAGGAAATGAATTTGTGATTTCACTTCTAATGTTTGGATAAATTGAGGAATATAAATTGAATAAGTATTGTTTTATCTAATATTTGCAATTCATAGAATAAGAATAAAAAAGAAATAAATCGACATTATAATTTATGCATTTTAAGATGATAAAATATGAGAGTTTTATTATAAAAGTTTATTAAATGATGACTGAAAAATGCATTCAATAAATAAAAACTAATTTTAAAAAATCTTACAGCCCCTAATTTCTCTCTCTCTCAAGTATATATATATGTTTGGAAGTAGGAAATACTCTAGCAGGTCTTTTTTTGTTTGCTTCATATTTGGTTTTGCTTTATTCAAGTGTCATTCTAAACTCCTAAAACAATACCAACTGTTCATGCAGCTTGCAATGTCATGGGTCGCTTCAGTGGCTAATATGTCCAAGGAAGGTAATTATTTCGATGAATATTACTCCCTTGAAGGAGCAGAAGTGTCCATCTTCAGAAATGCGCTTAATTTTATGGTGACAATTCATGCAGGATTTATCAACTGGTTATTTCCACAGATCCTGGTCCTGTTTGCCAGAGTACTATGGATTTAACAGGATGGGTTCCTAGGATGGGGTGAGTAAATAGTTCTGTTTGATCTGGAATTAGATGTACCAAACGATTTTCTCATCCACATTTGCAACCAGTGGATAGTCCATGCTTGATATAAACGATTGATTATGTTTCTGATTCATGGTAGTGAATGCAATTGTTGCTCAAGTTTAGTAAAATTTCCTGAGCAAACCTTGTAATATGTTTTTTGTTATATTAAAAGTATGCCCACTTGTTGTTGAAAGTTTTGTTGGTTTTCAGTTTCAATTTCTTAGTTACAGTGTAACTGGTAGTACATTAAATTTTCCCTTTTCTTGTTGATCTTTAGTGTATGGATAGATAAAAGGTTGCTGTTGAGCCTCAAAATCATGGGAAAAAAATGGTGAATAAGACATTCTATGATGGTCAGCTCAACAGAATTATTAGAGTGGTCTTGGGAACTTTTAATCTCTTCAGCTTTTTTGGTGCATGCATATCTGTTTGCCTTTTAACTATTAGTTTTGACTTTTAAGAACATTATACTATGGTGTTATCTCGGTTCTCATGCTGTAAGACTTTAAACTATGGTATTTGATGCATATCCTAGACACTGAGCCATGCCTAATTCAACATTGGGGCTTGACAAGTGGATTCATCATCCTCTGTTACAGTTTGATAAACCTACTCTAAATAAAACATGTCGTCTAAATTTAATCTCATTCTTGTGTGCTTCCTTGGAAGGAGGTCTCTGTTTTGCCGGTTCAGTGGCATGCTTTATGTCTTGGTTTGTTTGCATCAATAATAGCACCATTTGGAGGATTTTTTGCAAGTGGTTTTAAAAGAGCTTTTAAGATCAAGGTTCACTCTTATTACTGTTGATTCAGTTAAGTGATGCTGATACACTGATGTTGACACTGTCGGTTCTTTTTTCTTTTTCCAATTTGTTACAGGACTTTGGCGATAGTATTCTGGACATGATGGATTACTGACAGAATGGATTGCTGTGTGTTTCAAAAGTGTAGAGTTTATACTCATCAAGGTGTTAGGATATGAACAGGTAATAAAATGGTATTGGAGTGACTTACTGACAGGTCATTGGGTGGTAGGAGTTTGAACCCTGATTCAAAAAAAAAAAGTGTTTCAAATGCACTTTTTTGCATATTATTGCATTAATAAAATTTATTAAAATTCTTATTCATAAAATACAGGATTACTATGCCTACTTGATCTAGAGTCTGCTCTGCAGTGTTCTAGGAAAGGTTTAGGCCTAGAAACTAGAAAAAGTTCTCTTTGGTGAAAAAATTTAGGTATTTGGCAAAATTTAGGAAACATGTTTAAAAATCAGAAATATCACTTATGGTATTAAAAATCACCTGTAGCGTTTTTTTGGAGAAATACTTTATAGGTAATGCTCTCACACTTCCAGAGAAAATTTTTTGGGTAGAATCACTGCTAAATGGACTGTTAATATTTGTTTTATGCTTGACAACATGAGTGAACTGCATCAATATACCAATAAAGATTTGATGAGATGAAAACAAGAAAATCTTGACTAGCTTAAAAGCTTTTCAATTTCCCTTTTTCATCTTTTAAGGTCAAAATGAGAAAACCAAGAACGACAAAAGGCGAAAGGAAGTGAATTTGGAACCCTTTGAAATCCATTTGTCATTCAAATGCTTGACAGGCTTGTGAGTTACAGTTGTCTTTACCATGAGGTAGGAAGACATATACAATGATTTAGTACACAACCATTTTTCCGCCTTCACCAGGGGTAAGGACATATTCTTAGAACGAACCCTAGTCCATATCAAGAACAATGCATGATCAAATCATGGTGTGTTCGGTTTAGATTTTCTAACGGTGTTCTGAATGAATCTATACAGTAATCTTTTGCCTCCTTGGTAGTATGAGTATAATTATAATTAGGTACACGCCCTTAATACGACATGCTCTGTTATTGCAGATGGTGATGGCAGTCTTTGCATACATTTATCACCAGTCATTCGTGGTGGCTCAAAGCTTCTCAGTCGAGATGACCTCTGAACAGGTAAAACATGACACTCTTTCGCTTACATGCTTCTGTATTTTTCTCCTGTTTCTATTACTCCTACAAATAAAATACTCCTCCATAACTGTAGATATTGGATGAACCTTAACTTCGAGGAGCAGCAAGATCTGTACATGAAGATAGGGCAAATGTTCCAGGAGGCAGTTCAGACAATCTTTGAAATCCAGGATAACCTCTGTCTCCTGTAATGTTTTTATCATCTTCTCCTCCACTCCGTTCTACATGGTGTTAAATCCTCCCAAGAATTATGTATACATGGTGCTGTATTTCTTTCAGTCATTGATTCAGACATTTTGTTGGTGAAGGCGTTTGTTCTTCTACAGTAATGCACTCTGTACAGTGCTTATTATTAGCCATTTGATATGTGCATAAATATTTTTAGCTATCCATCTCTCCTCTCTCCTCCCACTTAGATATGGTGACATGAACATGGAATGATCTGGTATTCAGGTTCTGGAGAAAAACAACAGTTTAGTAGTGCTGATTACGTCCCTAATTCTGCTTTTACTATTATTTTTCTGGTGATTACATCAAGGAAAATGAAGGTGGGCGTGATTTGAATGTATGCCCAATATGAGGAATGTTGATTTATTATTCCTAGTCCACACAATTATGTTTAGACGAATCTCCCTTGACAAAGGTTAAAAAAGGTTTAAAAGATCTCATGTTTCATGACTGTTTTTCTAATTGCCAATTTCTATATTTTTTTTTCCCAATGTAGTAAATTGTATTTATTGGGACTCAAACCTAGAACCCCTCTCCTATCTATACCCTGCCTTTTTGAAGCATTGAACACTCTAGCTCTAGGCATGAAGAAAATTAAATAGAAAAATTGGCCAAAAACACTGACAGCTGCATGAACGTTCCATAAAAGCAAATCAGGGCCTAAGATTAAGAAACGAAGTGCGAAGACTGAAGAATAATAATGGATGCTTATTCGAAATTCTTAAGCGAACAACTCACAAAAACAAAAGGGCAATATGAAGTGTAAGCAAGAAAATTGGAAATTTGGATCTCTCTCATATTTAAGAAAACGAAGTTAAAAACTGATGGTATCAGAATTCATGATACCTCTCTCTCTCTCTATCTCTCCTTAGGTTCAATAACAACCAAACACAGCTTCTCTCTACTTCTTTTTGAAAAAGGAAAAAAAGAATCCCAAACTGAAGAACAAACTATCCAGAAACAGATCTATCAAATAACCCCATATAAATATGGTAACATGCAAGCATGCTCTGCATCTACAAGAATATTTCAATATGATGCATATCAATATCCAACGCCACGGATTCCATCTAAAGAGGGAGGGCAAACGATCTCAAATTGCTTGCTTTTGTTACCTGCCAAAAAAACCTCGGATACGTGTTCGCACTTCGCAGCAACAGAAACAACCTATAAGAACTCCATTGGTTCCATCCAAATGATCGCTCACTGGGTTTTTGGTTTGTCAATCTTCACATAAGGGAAAACACCCATCAAATGGACTACCTTTGGGGACCAATCTCGCTGCTGGAGCCCGGCAAAACATCAAGAACGTTATGAAGTAGAACGAAACCATCATATGTTGCCAAGGCATGACCTTGAGGGTTGATAGGCCAACCTGTTATCTCCTTGCAGAAAAGGCGATCAAATAGCCAGCACAAACTACCAAGGAAAAGGGTGGCCACATACCACTTTGCAAGCCGCTTTGCAGAGGTATCCTTTGTGTGAATGTAATACTTGTACATACAGGGGATGCAGAGGAGACATAGGAGAACGTAGTGAACCTTGAAACCGATGCCAAACCGAACCTGTGAATGGACTATAGCAAAAGCAGCACCATAAAGGAACAGGAAGGTAGGCATTGTGCTCCGATAGTGCCAATCTGGGGAGTAGAGGATGTAGAGATAAAGGAGCATTTCCCATACCATTGAGTTTTCATCACTTGTTGTTGCTCTGAAATAAGTTCCAAACATTATTCTTTTCATGTCTAAATTTAAAGGTAAACAATAATCCATGAGAAAAATAAAACTAACAAACAGTATGTAAAAGATAATAAACCTCCTAAAATTGTTAAGTATGAAAAGAATAAACATTGGGTTTGAACCTCTAATTGTTTGTTCAGTGAATGAGATAAGGAACACATGTTTTTGAGTTACTGCTTCATTCATGCAATACAACATGAAGTTTGATCTTACTAATCTACATGGTGTTTTATCATATTAGCAAGGTGTGGATTGGACCTTCTTTTCCTCCTTTCACCTGTCAGGAAAGAAAAAAAAAAACTGATCTAGAATTCAGCAATATGAATGTTTCGATAGATTGCCAAGATCAACCACCATCGCAAACGTGACTCATTTCGTCTTCATGGAGAACTTAAACTGCTAATAACCTAACCAACACCTAGAAATCAAAAATCAAAATGAAAAAATAAAAAAAAGAATTAACAATACGGCCTAATAACTTAAAAGTGTTTGCCAAAATTGAAAGGCAATGTGACCTAATCTTTAAAGGAGCCAAGGAGAAAAAAAGACACATCCAGAATTGATTTCACTTCTGAGGGGGTTGGAGACTAATACACTTCAAAACACTAGAGTGAGGGAAAAGTTCCCTGACGCTAGAGTACCATAATACCTTGGACACTTTGGTTATGCAACACAGATTTTGAACCCATTGAAATTCAGTAGCCTACAATAAGGACAGCTGTAGTTGCTTTGAACCCTTGATCTAATAGTCAAGAAACGATGAAACAAATGTTGGTTAGAAGAGAAAGAGAAAAATATAATAAAACAAAAGATCAAAACCTGGTTGGAATGGAGCTCCTGCTTCCGATAATTTTCCATCCTACTAAAACGCAAAGAACTTAATTCCATTCAAGTATTTCATACAATGACAAAGAACCCATAGCAGTTGTATCTTCCCCCAACCCTAAATTCAAACTTTCTTAGCTTTCCTCTTCCTTGTGGTGTCTACTAAATAACTAAACAAACTATTAATTACCACAATCTTTTTCCTTTATTACACATACTAGAGCATATTAACCAATTTTACCCAAAATGTCCTTAATTATATGGCAATCAATTGTTGTTATTCCATGTGACCAAGCCATCTGAATTCTGAGCTAATTTTCTGTGTGTCCTATGGAACTTTTAACTTTTTGTGAATCTCTTTCTTCTATTTACTATTTTCCCCTTTTCTACCCTTCCATTGAAACATTCTCAATACAGATCCATTCACTTTTACAGTGTTTCTTGAACGCCACAATGTTCAGCATGAACAGCCTAATAGCCATCTCAGAAGAAAATGTCCTTTCAATTTCTATATGTTCAACAATTACAAAGCATTTCACATTATAGAGCTTCTATAGCTAGTCTATACTGCATAATGAATCACCCCCCTGTTCACTCATTCTAATGGAGACAAAGTTTCACAGTCATCAATGAGAAACTTAATGCATATACAAAGTGGTACAACCCCTTTAGTAGGCACAAGGTGGTCAGTTCCTCGTGATTCATGAGACAATACGCCATTGTGTTAAGAACCCAACAATTAGAAACAAACACAGGCCCCATACAGATAGAGCTTCTTATTTGTGTAAGCCTATTCTTACAACCCCTCAAGGATTCTATGTGAGATCTATATTTGCAAAAACCTAGCATTAAATTGAATACAACTTCACACATCATACATGCATATCAATTAAAAAAATGGGAACTATTGCTTTATAAAGATGCAGCATTCCAGCCCTGCTACAATAGTTCAGATAACTAACTCCAGAACTTAGCAGAGCTTAGGAGGCAATAGAAAGAGAATGCTGCAAAAGATATCAATATGTCTGAGAATGGTACTTATACATGTTGCAATGAGGCATGATATATCATGCTTCCAATCGAAAGTATCATATTAGATATGTGAAGAACACTAAATCTCTTCTCGAAACGTTGTCTTAAGGCATTTACGAGGCCAATCAGTGCCAAAAGAATGCATGGGACATTTGATAGAGTGTTGTAAAATTCAGCAATATAAGAAGAGTAGACATAATTGTTCTCACACCACTCGGTGGTAGATGTAACAGGACCCCAGAAACTCGATATTCCATCTGCCATTCTCCTGTGATTGACAATATGCGAAAAAAAATTCAACCGAACCCCTTAAGTTTAGATGTCACAAAGTTCAAAACCCGGCGAAACCATGTGCCCCAGAAAATAAACCAACACTTCAGCAATTAAAGATTTTGAGAAAAAGAGAAGTGGAAGAACACTCAGACAATTAACAAATCGAACAAAAATGTGCACATGTATAGGTGGGTGTAAATAAAGAATGTGATAACTGAAGTAGCTCCCACTTAACAATGCAATAACCTACAAGTACTTGATTGGGTAACAAGAAATCACGTTTAAGCCTCATACTAAAAAAAGACACCAAAATATAGCATGCAGGTGCACTCAGAGAGAGAAGATTCACTTCTGATCCACCAACAGTCCATAAAATGCTTCAAAATAAATGACTGATTATTAACAGGTTGATTTCAGGATTTACTCAAAAAGTAGTTAAAAAGACAATGCACAACATGCCTCTAATCATTCAACCCTCATTCAAGAAGTAGCCAACACGAACATGATTCTTCAAAGGTTTGATCACAAAAATATGAAACTTGATCATTAATTATACTTTTTTTTTCTCCTCTATCAATTCAACAAACCAAACATGTCTGAGGATGGAAGTAATGTTTCGAGAATATCTCACAAGGACTTCTTCTCTGATAAAATAAAACACAGTATCTTCCCTTCTATAGTTTAGCCTAGTGACAACAGCCTTGTTTTTGGCTAAAATCCGAGACTCCTCAAATCTAACATGAGATACACAGAGCAAGAAGACAAGCTCTTAACGTAAACTTCATATTTCTCATCACACCATCATAAGATACGAGCTTCAAAATCCAAGACTCAAGTGATTACGATTGAAAAAACAGAAAGGAGTGCACAAACATAACAACTTGGTGACATTTGGGACTCTACTTATATTGACCAATAAATACATAAATATCGTCATGTATTCTTATAAATTCAGGTGATGTATTATAACAATCAACATCAAAAGGTGGATCCAAACGATTTTTAACTTGCTATTTTTTGTAGTGGGCCTAAGTATACATAGGAGATAACTCTGTCCATGATAGACTTGATTCATAGTCCAAGCTCAAAGTAAGGTGAAGGAGTAGATTTTTGTTTATCACTATGTTTAGCACCTTTACATACATACATTATGCATACTTTTCTACTCCCTTTAGTTTTGCACTGTTAATATACATAATCTTTGTCTATAAAATAAATTTTAAAAAGAAATCATTTCAACAAACTACAAGCAAGACATAGTCATATGGTAAGAAAAGGATTGAATTCAGAACTTTAGCATCATTAAGCGTAATTTTCTCTCGTATTACTGATCAAGTTAGCATTACAGATTAGAAGCACATAACAAATGTTATGATCCAAATGGCACTAAACCATGGTTATCAGAAATGCCATACCGTAGATCTATGATCTGATCATATCACATACAAATTACTAAAACAAAGATATTACAATCAAACCTACAACTGGATTAAAATCAAACACACTCAATCTGTTTGCACTTGCAAGCCTCTCTCTCAACTAGCTTAACCACATTATAATCCACAAAATAAGAAAAATAAAAAAATCAACATCAATCTTCCAAACACACTTCTTTTTTTTTTTTCTACATCATTCGATACGAACCTAATTATTCCCTCCGGAGAGAAAATTGATTCCGACCTAACAAACACACAATTTCTCCCAATACAGAGCCATTAGCAGGAGAAAACCCAACTTATTCACAAAAAAAAAAAAAGAGAATGAGAGAGGAAAGAACTGTAGCAGATAAGCAGAACATAGAAACGATCTCTCACTCCTTCAAACACGACAACCGAACAGAAAACGGAACAAAGCCCTATGATGGAGAGGACACCATAGAAACGCAGCGTTTTGAGAACGGACCTTCCTCAGTGAAGCGGGTTTCATTCTCTTCTTCCTTGCTCCGCCCAATCTCTTCTCTCTCTGTTCCTCTTGCGACAATCGAGGATTGCTACTTCTTCCTCTCTTTTTTTCTTCAGAAAATACGATATTATCCATGCAGAGAGGCTGGGAGTTGGATGGAATGGAGGGGTGTTTTGGTCTTTTGAGAGCTTTAGCGTAACGACATTGGATTGGACGTGAAGGATGCAGTAGGCTGTAGGCCCAGATCTCTATTCTAGGATTATGGGCCTTAAAAAAGACATGAGCCCGAGATCAAGCTACCTACGAGTATCACAACTTGTTTCCACGTTCGGCCCATCAATGGCTTTGGGCTATGTTAAGGTCACTAGGGAAATAAATGTATAGGGCATGTTTGGTTACAGGTTTTAAAAATTGTTTTTTGTTTTGGAAAAAATAAGGAAAACATGAAAAATACAGTTCATGATGCTTAGCTCAAATGTTAGACCATTCACCATTTCAAACAAGCATAGGACATAAAAAGAGGGTCCCGGGTTCTAGTCTCGGGACAGTTTACCACCATTAAACTAAAATGGATTCAAAAAAATAAAACAAAAATATAAAGAACACATTTTATCCATTTTTTGTTCTAAAAAACATATAAAACACTAAATTTAGAGAACAATAACAATCATCAAATAACAACAAAATAAGATGTGATTTTCAAAATTATTCTCAAATAATAAATTTAAAAAATAACCAACAGCCCATAGACATTCATAACTATTTTCGAAAACAGTTTCTTGAAACAGTTTAGGAAATTATCTATACAATATATATTTTTTAAAAAATTTTAAATTTAGTTTTAATATTTTGAATATTTTTTTCAAAAAATAAATTTAATTGTTTAATTTTTTATTTTTAATCCAAGAGTACGATTAAAAATACTTTAAAAAGACTAAGAAGTGTGACATAAAATTTGATTCGATGCACCTTAAGTGTCATCTCAATTCTCATAAAACATATACAATAATGCACAAAATGATAAATATAAAAAATAAAATAAACTCATTTTCAAATGATAAATAGTACACATTTTCATTTTACACAATCCCAAATATTTGATAGGTTACCACTAAACATTTAGGTGAAAAAATTGAGGTTATCTCCTATCTTAATAAAAAGTTTCGAATGTGCCCATTCAACGCAAAGGCTATTTTACGACAGAAATTATCGCCCTTTAAATTCCATTCCAACTCGAATTTAATCTGGGCTTCTCAATATAATAATAATTGTGTTATTATTCGTATATGTACGGACCTACTCACGACATCTCGTGGCCAAAATTTGATAATTTATCTCTACAAAATGATTATACAACCGTGATCCCATAACTCTCAACACCAATAGGTTCATTGAACCTAGACACTCCAAGATTCATTCAAGAATGTGGACATACTAATTAATTAAATTAGGAAACAAATTTCAAGTTCAACGTACCTAGACATCCGAATTCATCACAACTTATCCTTAAAATCAAAGATGTTGTTTTGTTCCAACTTCCAAGGATTGTGAATTACCTACAATATAAGGACATTATCCTTAAAATAACATCTTCTACAATGTGGAAAATACTTTATAAAATGTGAGTTTTGGATATTTGTTTGTACTACTTTATAAATGGCAACTAATTATTGAATTTAAAAGAAAAAAATCAAAGCTCACATTGGGATGCATTTTGAAAAATCTTTAAATTATAATTATTTAATTTTAACGTACTTAATAAAAATACGAGAACGCCGTTTCACACGCCTAACTCAATCGATAAAAAGTTCGTCAAAGCTTTAAAACGACGTAACATCCAGCCAAGAGGCGGACAAGGTGTCAAAGACTGTACGATTCATTTATTATATTTTAACAAAATGTTTAGTCGTAAAAAAACTAAAAATAAAAACATCATAATACCGATCATACCCCGACTCATGTTATAAACTTATAATGCACTCAAAGTTTCCAAAGGCAAGGATAGGAAAAGGAGATCTCGGGTCCGAGTCCAATTGAGAATAGGTTACTATTTTGTAATTAAAGTGTTTAGCTTTAGAAAAAAAATTAAAAACTTCATAATGTTCACCTTTTTCATATATATATATATATATATATATATATATATATTGTTAATTTTGAATTTAATAGATGATTACAACTATAAATATAATATGAATTATATTTTATCAGAGTATGAAAAAGTCTATTAATATGAGTTAAAAAACATATATTATATACAATTAGAGTTAGATGTAAATATTTTGTAATGTTACAATATTTTGTATAAATCTGCATATATTAGAAGTTTAATGAACTCTTATAATTTAAAACCTTTATATGATGAAGACGAATTCATCATATAAGTAATTTTATAATTTAAAAAACCTTTTATATGTGTGTGTGGAGAAAGTTTGAAATTATTTTTAGTAATAAAACGTTTGTAAAAATAAGGATATTTTAAAACACTTACCAGTGGAAAGTGTGAAGGAATTGTTTTAACTAAATCTTTAAATTTTATTAGGAAACACTCAACCTAAAATGCAAATAAAATACATTCAATTTAGTTGTTTATTATAAATTATTAAAAAACAAAGGTAAATAGTGTTTTAAAAATTAGAATATGACTTAATGGAAAGAATTAACGGTTTGGTATCGCACCAAATTAGAATTGGATTGAAAAGGTCATTGATCAATGATAAAAAAATAAATGAATTAGAGAGTTCAGTCTGATTTTTAAAGCATTGAAGGCAAGAAATAAAATCAAAATCAAGATTAAACTTAGTTTTTTGTGTTACTTTAAATTCATTTCATTTATTTTAACTTTCAAAAACGGTAATAGTTCGAATATGAATATATTTATATTATATTTAATTTTATTCCATTGTTTATGAAAAAAAATCAAAGATTAAAAAAAAACATTTTGTTTAATACATTCCCCCATTACTTCTAAAATCAAACACAACATAAGTGCTTATGAATTATTTTCAATAAATTTCTTTATGTTTTAAAATTACTTTACAAACCCCTTACTTTAATTACTATAGTAAAGAACTTAGTTTGTATAGCGTTAAAAATTCAAAAAGTTAGACATCCGAGGATGGGAGTTGTCCCATATTCGAGTCCCAAAGAGAACAAATATAAAAATGTTCAAAATTTAAAAAGCAAATATCCAGTGAGAGGAGGCTCTACGTTCGAGCCCAGCCAGAATGGGCTTTATACAATGCTCAAAGCCTAAGAAAGCATTTACATCCACAAAGAGAAAGTCCCAAGTTTGAGTCCAATGGGGACAATGAGTAAAAACGTTTCAAAGTTTAAAAATGAATATCCAAGTAGTGGGGAGTGTGGGTTTTAGGTGTTAGAGTCTCACGAAACAATGGCAAAGATTCAAAGCCTTAAAAAAGACAAGACATCCAAATAAAGAAGGAGTTCCAGATTCGAATCCCAATGTGAATCGTTCATATAGTATTCAAAGTTTAAAAAGGAAAGACATATAAGTGAGTGGGCGGGTCCTGGTGTTCGAATCCAGCTTATAGAGATTGCTCAAAGCTAAAAATACGACGGCGTAGGGAGGAGTGGCCTCTAAATTCGAAACTATGAATTTAAAATAATGATAGAGAGTTGTTTCAAAGTTTTTAAAATCCAGGATATCTTGCCGAGGCTGGGCCTCTCATGCTCGAAATTGAACCGAAAAATGGGTTTTTATGTGAACGCCCAAGGTTTAAAAAATAACATTCAGCGATGAGTATGGTCTCACGATGAAGTCCCAATGAAAATAATTTTTACAGCATTCAAAGTTTAAAATACAAACATGTAGTGCTAGCCCTAAGCTCAGCTCAAAATGACATAATATAACAAAAGTTTTCGATTATCAGAAAAAAAAAAATTACAGCATTAAAGAACTTCCAAGGCATAGTAATTTTCCAAAAAATGACAAATACTAGTTGACAATTCAGCCAGGTTCAATGAACCAGCAAAACCCATTCCTCCCCAGCGTCGAGTCTCCGCATCGAAGGACGACACGCTTGACCTCTGATCATCCCACACGAGCTCGCACGTGCCTGTCTGCGCTTTCTGAACTTGGCCTAAAACATGGTCTAGATTCATTATCAGCTCGTTTTCGAAGACTATATAGCACTGTCTGTTCCTTCTTCTACTTAGTCCAATTAATATCACTGCCTCCATTTTCCCCTCAATTCCTTGGTTTTCTCTAAAATGTTTCAGAAGAAAAAAATAAATTTCTTTCTTTTTTTAAGCTTCCGACAAGTGTACGTAGAGATGGAGATGTCCTTTTGATGTGAACACTCTCTCGTCATTTTTTCAACATCATTGCTTCTTAGCTAGTGGAGAAAACCAGAAACGGTGGAAATAAATTCCCGGTGGGGCCGGAGAAAAAAAATTGTGATTGTTTTCATCGTTTAATGGCGAAGATCGCAGTGAGTTTCGAGAGGATGGTGGCGGCTTTCGACGAGGTGGTTAAGGGCAGCCCTAAGAGCTGGAAAGGAGAGTTATACCGATCTTTCGGATCTAGTGAATTCGTTTCTTGAGGAAGAAATCGCTGGAGTTGGCGAGGAGATGGTTGGGGATGAAGGTGAGGCGGTTGAGGGGGAAAAGGATGGGGATTTTTTTGGGATAAGAGAAAGTTACTGCTCTGATTCGGAGACGAAGGAGGAGTTGCAGAGATTGTTAGGGAACGGCGTTTCGGATTCGGATGATGATGCGGTTGAAAGATTCGCCGAGACGGAACTCGCGTGTCGGAATTTGGGGAAACGTGGCGTCACTGGAGGGCTTCCATGGCTGCTGATGAATCGTTTACGCGAAAGAGGATTCGACGCCGGTGAGTATTTCAAATTAATTAAACTTTTTTTATGACTTTGTTTGGTTGGTAAGAAAAAAAAAAGTAGGAAATTCAAATTTGTTAATTTAGGATTTTTTCTGATTTCTGGACAGGTCTCTGCAAATCCCGGTGGGGGAAAACCAGTCGACGGTCGATTCCCGGCGACTACGAATACGTCGACGTGAACATCGCCGGAAACCGCTACATCGTGGAAGTGTTTCTTGCCGGAGAATTCGAGATAGCTAGGGCAACTGAAGATTACACTTCATTGCTGGCAAATTTTCCTCCGATCTTCGTGGGGAAGCAGGAAGAGCTGAAGAGGATTGTGAGGATAATGTGCAGAGCCATTAAAGGATCGATGAAGAGCGTGGAAATGCACGTGCCGCCATGGAGAGGAACGGATACATGCAGGAGAAATGGTTTGGGTCGCCAAGGACGATCGCCGCCGCGCCGCTGCCTGGCGAAGGAGCTGGAACGGGGCGGCCGTTTCTGCGAAGAAGTGGCCGGAGATGATTTTGCTGGCAGCGTAGGGTTTTTAAGGGGGCTTGCTGTGTTAATGGAAGTGGGGTTTGTAATTAATTTGTGTAAATTTGTTTGAATTAAAATAAAATTAATTTTTAGTTCTCAAGACATTTATATAATGAAGAAAGCAAATAGTTTATACAATGAATTTAATTAATTTTATTTATAGTGTAAACTGTTCTCATTAGACTCCGTTACCCTTCTTATTTCTCACTGTACTGATTTTTTAAACTTTGAATATTTTATATTAATTTTTAAGTTCATGATTAAAATTAAAATAAAAATTTAGTTAAAATGAGGGTTCAAATCTAATTGATGTTTTACAAACCAATTATTTTTTTTTGTTTTAAAATAGGATTTATAGGACTAAGGTGCTTTTTTGGCTCATCATACTTTTACTCAACGTTTCAAACAAATAAGGTATAAAGAAAGAAAAAAGTCTCAAATTTGTGTCACAGTAAAACAACTTATTACAAAGTAACTAAAATGTTAAGCTGTAAAAAAAAATTACCCTCTCAAATAATGTCTCATGCTTGGATAAATATTAAGTGATAACTCACAATTAAAATTTACTTCAAGGACACTCACATTTGAGTTTAATTGCAAATATCACATAGGAAACATCCTCATAAAATTAGAATTCAAAGTTAAGTTAGATTCATTAGGACAAAATGATGCTCTAATAATATGCTAAATAACATTCCCACAATACTCTAATATATATAAGAAAGATAAAGAAAGGTTGAGTTCTTCTACTAAAAAAGGTTATTGTAAATCAACACTTAATCCTCATTGTTGATTGGTCTAACCTTTTTATTTTTTGGCATATTCATTTTGTATATTATATTGTAGTACTCTCTTCTATTTTGAATTTGATCTTGGTTCGGATCTCATGTGCTCAATCCAATCATTTACCTCAACAACAATCATTTTTTTTTTTTAATATTTATTCACTTTGAATTACAAACGTTAACAAAATGTAAAAAATATCTAACATAAAGTTTTATATAAGATTTTAAATAAAATATTCATACCGAGATTTTCATTTTTAAAAAAAAAATAAATTCCATGAATCATTGTAATTGTCATGTTATAAATCTTGTAACCCAAACATGTTTTTTTTTTAAATAATAATAATAATTTTATTAATTCAAACTGACAGTATATTTTATATGAACACATAATCAAATTCGTTGAAAAATCTAAAGGCACAATTAATCGGCTCAAAGCTACACATTTCATAATTATATGATAACCGGAAAATCAATTACTCCGGTTCTGCAGTCTATTGATGATCATAATTTCATTTTATGTCTTTATCTTATCATGTATTTTGTTTTGTTGTTCGAATCATCCACACATTATAAATTACCACAATAAAGACGATTTAAAATCAAACTGGCCATACTGCATTTATACAAACCACACAAAACAACAACAAAATATGAAAATACAACCCAAGCATACTTAAAATAAGATATTGATATAAACCTTGTTTCCTTTAAAACAATAAACTATTAAAATTGAGAGAAAGTGATATAAGGCGCCATTTGTTTTTTAACTTTCTACGATTTATTATCAAATTTAAAATATATATATATAAATAGAAAAAACCATCTATTAAAAAAAAGTCATATTCCAAAACAGTATTTAAACACCGCCTTCCCTAACAAGGAGACGAATTAACAAGACTACTACCCAATATTAAAAACAAACAATCATAAATCAAGCATTATTAAGATTTCTTTAGCATTTAACTAAAAAGAACAAAGTTATATTCGATATTAAGTAAAAAAAACGAACTCAACCCTTAGTCTACCTATCAGGATATCTAAAGCAAATATCACATTTCTAATTTAACAACACATTATCAAGATTTAGAGTTTAAGTTTTGTTTGGGTAAACAACTTAATTAAACATTTATTTTATAAGAGTTCATGTCATAAGTATTTTATTCAATAAGCTATTTGTATTTGAATGCATATTTTAAAAAGTGTTTACACATCATTTTAAGGTGTTCGAATGCATTACTATTTAAGACGCATAATAGCTCTTAAATTACTCGAATGTTAATTACTATAAAACACTTATAAAATCACAAGCTTGATAAATACACTTGTCATAATGTTTAAAAAATTAAATAACTAATAAACCATACTCTCCTATTTAATTTTGTTTCATATGCATCAAATAAATTGTAGAAACTAAAATATTATATGTTTTTTTTTTTTTCTTCACAATATTTAATTTGACTATTTTATAAATTAAAAGGATGTATAATATACTCATAGTTATTTAAAACGTAAGATCGTACGCAAAAGCCTCTTGAGGCCTGAGGCGAAAGGCACATTTGAAGTGAAGTACATAATTTTTTAAGTGATGCGCATCCTACCTAATATAAATAAAAATTATATATCTCATTAAATATTATCTATAGTTTTTATCTAATGATAAATTACAATAAAAGAAAAGACATCAAACATAAAAATCAGACATCACTAATGTTTCCCATCATTACAAACATTTTCAAAACAAAATAACAAACACCATTAATATTTTCCATCATCATAAAAATTATAAGTTCCAAAATAAAATAAGCACTCATGGATCCACATCAAATTTTAAATAAAAAAAATCATCATCAATAGATTTTTTTTTTCTATGTTAGAATTTTTTTTTCATAGTTTTTAATAAATTTTTTCAAAAATTTTACCTATTTGTACATAAATTTTTGGAAGTTGTTTTATATTTTTCAAAAATTTTTACATAATTATTTCAAAAATTTTACCAATTGGTACATAATTTTTCGGAATTTATTTCATTATTTTTAAGAACTTTTTTTCCTAATTTTGTATATAAATTTTCAAAAAATTTACCTATTTTTTTACATAATTTTTCATAAAAGCTTGTTTTCCCATTTTTCATTATTTTTCGTAATTACATTTTGCCATTAACCTTTCCGCATAAATCAGAATGAAGCCTTTTTTATAACATTCTTCTATGAAACTTATCGAAATAAAGCCTAAAACACTTATAAAATTGGCCATAAAGATATTTTTATAAACTCTTCAACCATCTACAATTTTGATCAAAGTATTTATATGAAAAATAAGCTCAAATAAATTATAAATAACCTCTCCCAAACACACCCTTAGAGGGCCTAACATGATCAATGTAATTTCTTTATTACCTTCTATTATAATGCACTACTTTTTGATATGGACTATGATTTATTTATTGGGTCCATTCCATTAACAAAAGTAGATATCTTTATTAAATAAGGCTGATGTGGGGGGCATATTTTTCTTGGTCCTGTAACATTATTATTTATGATATTATATAGGATAAGATAAGATAAGATAATAATAATAATAATAGAGCACTAAAGTGGACTTCATTGATTAGCTGTCACATCTTTACCTCTATATGCTTTTTTATTAAGAGAATCACTCCATGGATGTTAAAACTTATGATGATGTTCTGTTTGGCTTCTAACCGTTATTTAGAACCGTTTTTCAGAACATATAATATTATTTTTGGTGTTTTATAAATTTATTCATTAGTTAAATCTAGTATTTTCTATGTAAAAAACAATGGAAATGAATTGTTTCTTTAAAAACTATTATTGAGAACATCTTTTCATAACATAGGACTTGTTTGTTTTTCGGTTTTTAAATTTTTTTTTTTTTTTTTCTGAAGAACAAAGAATGCAAGAAAAATACAAAAAATGTTTGGTAACCAATTTTTGTCTCAAAAACATAAAAAATAATAAATAAAAAAACACTACATTCAGAGTTTGGAGGAGGATAACAATAGTTTTTAAAAAGCACCAAAATAATATTTACTCAAAACTGTTTTTAAAAATAGTTTTCAAATTAATACTTTAAAACTGCTCCTAAAATCATTTTCAAAATTAAGAATCAATGAGTCTATAAAGAACACAATTTTTGTTTGATTTTGTGTTGAAAGCTATTCTTGTTATTAACCAAAATCAAAACGATTTTTAAAAAATATTAAGTGAACTAAACAAACATTTATTTGTTCTACTTGTTTTTGTTTTCAGAAAAAAAACAGTTTCAAAATCTATAATCAGATTTTGTCTCTAAAATAAGAAATAAGATATTTACAATTTTTTGATACAATTATATTTACAATTTTAGGTTACGCTTAATAATCATTTTGATAAATAAATATAGAAATATATAAAATAATTGAAAAACAAAAATTACTTATAATACATTAATAAAAAATATTATAAATAAAAAACATTCTAATTTTTAAACAAACATTATTTTTAAATCCTTAACTTAGATCTTATCATTATTTATCAATTATCATTATTCATGATCGGTGGCCGCCCAAAATAGTCAATTTAGGCAAAAATGTTTTCCCTTTATTTTCATCATAAAAAACTTCCTTACCAAATCAACAATTTCTCAGAAAGTAAAGTAATTAAAACACTCCGATCTCTTTAAATTTTGTTTGTTTGATGGGAAAAAACAGGAGAAAGTGACTTTTGAGGAAGAAAATAAAAGAAAATGAGTGGATGAAAAGAAATGTAGGTACCCAATAGACGCAAAGCCACTGGAAAATCAAAGGGGCTTTGCCTGGAAGGTGACCGATGTCGCTGTAAGAGAAGGGTCTCTAAAAAGGCCAAACCTCATGCCATTTTCCTCTCCCTTCTCAGATCCACTCTCGTATTCTGTTATTAATCTACCAGAAGAAAAGAAGAAAGGAAGAAATGTGAGAAGTTCGGTGTCAGATCTGTCGACGGAGATTCACGACGACCACAGTAAACTTCTCAGCCATTAGATTTTCATGTAGCTACAGCCAGCTTTGCACCAAGATCAAGGCAACGCCGATCCCTTCTCTTGGTACATGTAGCGAAATAAACAAGATTTAGCCTCAACTCCTAGAAAAGACTGATCGAGACGAGACACTATTGAGCGAATTACTAACCCTAGCCCCCGCCTCGCTTTTATAGCCTGGGCTGCTTCGAGAGGAAAGATCTCAGCCGTCCATCTCGTAACTCACGATTTTAGCTTTCGGCCCGCTTAAGACTGCTCGGCCCTTTGGGCTTTTTGGATTTTGGGCTGGACTCAAACAAGAAACTTCTGAAAAAACATAGATGGTTTCCGGTTTATATTTTCTGCAAAAACATTAAAAAACATAATTAAATAACAAATAAGAGTTTTAAAAGAACATCTTTTTTAAATGTTTTTCTGGTTAAAACTATTATTTTTGCCTGCTGAAAACTGGCTTCGAGATTCGCTGTTGAAACACGTATAACACCTTTTGGTGTTCTCCATGTTTTCCTTTTCCTTTTTTGTTTTTCAAAACAAAAAACAGTTTTCAAAATCGATAACCAAATAGTCCTTTCGAAATTCTTGGCTCTACATTTAAAAGAGACTAAAAATAAACTTAAAAGAAAGAATTATAATATATATACATACCAATGAGATTCGCACTTACTTATTAAGATCAATAACAATCGAAAAAGAACAAGGTCTGATACTCCTTATCACTACAACAACACTTCTAGTTTAGAAGGATACAATAATCAATCAACTGATACAAAATCCGGAGATATATTACTCTTCAAGAGAAAGAAGAAGGAAAATTATCATATGTCGATTTTGTTAGCTATATTGATTAGGGTTTTCTTTACTCTGGATGATAGGCACCCCATCTTCTCTCCAAACAACCTGGGCCTATCGCATATTGCTGACGCCACCTCCACGTACAAATGATGCTCCTGAAAAACTATAGTTTTTGAATGTTGTTTTTTGTTCTGAAAAACTTTATAATGTAAGAAAAAACTGAGAGAGAGAGAGAATATGCTTGGTTTCCATTTTTTTTTATGACGGAAAACATGATAATACGTAAAAACTAAATTGCAGAATGAAGAATCGTTTTCAAATAAAACCCAAATGGTGTTCTCTTGTTTCCAAAAACTGCTCTAAGCAATGGGGCCATAAATATAAACGAATGTGCCTTAATACTTTACTGACCCCAAAGGGGAAGCAAGTTATGGCACTGGTGCCTTTTCTTTGCAATGGTTGATAATGATAGGAACTATTGTGGTTTATAGAGGAAGGTTTCTAATTATATGTCTTGAATTTAGATTGAAAAACAAGGAGAATACGTAAAAACTAAATTCAAAGAACAAAACTGCTTTTCAAATAAACCCAAATGGTGTTCTTTTGAGTTTCCAAAACCGCTTTCTCAAGAATAAGCCATAATGTGAATCGAATAGTTTTAATACTTACTTCGACCCCAAAGGGGAAGCAAGTTATGGCACTGGGTGTTTTCTTTCTCTTTGCAATGGTTGATAATGATAGGAACTATTTAGGTTTGTTATAGAAGAAGGTTTGTAATTATGTCTTGGAATTTAGATTGAAAAACAAGGAGAACACAAAACAACTAAATTCAGAGAACAAGAACCGTTTTCAAATAAAACCCAAATGGTGTTCTCTTGTTTCCAAAAACTGCTCTCAAGAACAATTTTCATAAGCAGGACCTGAACAAGCCTTAATACTCAGCAAGTTGATAATGATAGGAACTATTTAGGTTTGTTACCTAAGAAGGTTTGTAATTATATGTCTTAGAATTTAGATTAGAAAAATGGTAAAGAGAACATAGAAAACACTAAATTCATAGAATAAGAATTGTTTCCAAAAACTGTTCTTAATAAAAGTTTTCATAAACAAGAACTAAGCATGCCTTAATACTCTTACTTCGACCCTAAAGTGCAAGGACGTTATGGCACGGTGTCTCTCTTCTCTTTGCAATGGTTGATAATGATAGGAACTATTTAGGTTTGTTACCCAGGAAGGTTTGTAATTATATGTCTTAGAATTTAGATTGAAAAACAAAAAGAACCTAGAAAACACTAAATTCAGAGAACAAGAACTGTTTTCAAATAAAACCCAAATGGTGTTCTCTTGTTTCAAAAAACTGCTCTCAAGAAAAGTTTTCATAAACAGGAACCGAACAGGCCTTAATACTCTTACTTCGACCCCAAAGGGGAAGCAAGTTATGGCACTAGGTGTTTTCTTTCTCTTTGCAATGGTTGATAATGATAGGAACTATTAGGTTTGTCACCGACGAAGGTTATACGTAATTATATGTCTTAGAATTTAGATCGAATACCTCACGAAGAACCCTAGCGGCCAGTTCATCTGCAGCATCATCAGCAAGAACAGGCACAACTCTTTGAGCAAGGATGCGCCCTGTGTCATAGTGCTCATCAACAAAATGGACCGTAGGACCTGAGTATCTAGCCCAACATTGAAAAGAAAAAAATGAGCTGCCATTTTCTAAATTTAATCCAAAAAGAATTTATATATATATAGTTTGGATAACAGCAGACATTGAAAAGCAGTTCTTGTCACAATGTGATAGTTCATCCAAAATATCAGCTTCTGATAAGAAATGTTTTTCAAGTAACTCATTCAAATTGACATACATAACATTTTTCCATGATCATAGCCAAAGCCAAACCAAATTAGTTTGTTAGACTGGGAACATTAACTTTCAAGCCCCGACTAATTCACGATATGGTCAGAATCCTAATTTCCAAAGCATCTCATGGATAAAATCTTCACAGCGAATTATGAATTATTCATGGTTTTACAGCTTACATCAGTGTGTTTCAATCCATCGATGAAACTCGTGAAGTGAAAAAAGGAAAAACCAAAAAATATGAATCCTAATGTGGGCAGGGGAAGCAGACATTGATCTTTGGAATGCCTAAAACTCAATAAGATCGGAAAGGGATTTATCTTGTTCTTGTTCTGGTTCGGATATTCTTCAACATTCTTAACTGTGTAAAGGAATCGAGGAGGACTATTCTTGTGTTTCCATTTCTCCAAAACTTGCCTGTTGGTTCGACACGACTTGGCTAACCAGTTTTTCAGAAGAATGAATGACATAAAATAAGCAAGTATTGGCAATATCATGTTTAAATTTTAAAGGAGTTAAAAGACACTAAGATTCCGCTTGGAACCCGAAAAGTACTAGGAAAAGAAAAAAAAAATACTAAGGAAAACGTTTTTCTCATGTTTGGTATCACCATCAAAAATATAAAAGAAAATCAAATATAATCAACATTCCTCAAAATTTTACACGTTTTTAAATTTCTTAGTCCTTGTATACTAAAGAGAAACAAAAAAATAAGTTTGAATAAATATATAGAATTAATTTATTAAATTTAAACCCTTTTTTTCTTTCTTTATTTTCCTGGTCTCCAAGATTTCCGAGTTCCAAATTGTAGCCTAAGAATTCAAGTTTTAATTCCACAATAACCATGCTAGTGTGACCGAGAGGCAACATACCTTGCTCCAGAAGCAATGACTGCTTTATGCACCTTCATACCATAATATCCTTTTACCCCCAAAAGCTGGAAGAAGAAGGATGGATATTTAGAATGGATTTTTGATAGGTCCGATCAATCTGATCAATAAGTTTCAGATATCCAGCCAAGAGAATAAAGTCTACCTCGAAACCTCTGTTTAAGACATTGCATCTATGCTTCAGTTTGGTTCAGAAAGATTACAAAAATTATGTGGGAAAGATACAAGGAGACTTGAGTAGTGTTCAGAACAAGAACCTAAGTGCAGCCACAAGCTCATTTGATGATACTGCCTCTGGTTCATCCTTCGCTGGAATAAATGACTGGAATACCCTTAGCTCTTGCACATTCTGCACCTCCACAACCTGCATCAGATATCAAACGGTTATCTCTGGGTTGATATGCATTAATCTATCACATAGTATTAGTCTCTAAATTCTGTAAGGCGAATAAATTCGGTAGATAGGAAGAAATGAAACACCTTCTTCTATTCAAGGTATGATGTGTCTTTTTATGATTGTGAATTCCTGAACTACATAGTAAATTAAGTTACAAATTTAAAAAAACAAAAAACAAAGAGATAAAAAGTAATAAATTAGAGAAATTGGTTTTCTTTATGTTTGCTCCAACTATGCACACACTGTTCTCCATAATTCACTCTCTTCTCCAAAAGTTTGAGAAATCAATGAAGGCTAAAAATTTATTCTAACAAATACTTGAATCCTATAAGCAATTCTTAAATGTTGAACTAAAGACCAGAGTACAATTCTACAGACATAAGCATCAAATTCATTCACTCTTTAGATGAAAATATATTCGAAAACCCGAAGAAAAAAAATGCAGTGTTTCTCCTTTCAATGCTCAGAATTGAGTACAAAAACATACTTCCTTTGGCCTAACCGAGTTGAAAATGAGATAATCGATGATAAATTCGTCTGGTAAACAACCATATCAACACCCAGAAAGAATCCATAACGATTATAGTATTAAAAATCAATAAGAAACCAAATCCAAGTAGAGGAATTTAAAAAAGCATCAACTTTTCCAATCTGTTTTACCTATAAACATGAATCAACATAATGTCATGGATGAATCTGAATAGAAGTAAATCGAAACAACAAATTATACCAGATTTATTGGTTGCCAATACAGCACGTTCCAAGAACTGAACTCCTGAAGACACGCCTGTGAATCGACCGGAAATTCGACCCGCCAGAGACAAAACAGCCAGATTTTTCCGTCGAATTCCACTTTCCGAATCCTTCATTCCAGTAAAACCCCTGCTTACGCTATTTCGACACCTAACCTCCTCTTAGAGCACGATACCGTTTGAGGGACATCGTAGTGGTGGTTTTAAGGAGACCCATCTCTTAGAATGATCCATGGGAGGGTTAAACGTACAAAATAAAGGTTTTCTGGAGTTCTGAATCGGTGGGATTGCCGAGTTTGAACAGAACCCATGGAGCAACCTTTGAGCTTCCATTCACGTTTTCAGAGAAAAAAAAACCCTGAAAACTTTGTGAAAGTGAATAGATTTTAAGATAATCCTACTGGGTTTAGAAAGAAGGAAATGCTTGGAAAAATCGAAGATTTTGTGGAGCTCTCGACTCTGATACGCAGGTGCAAATGCTCTGCGCAACCTGTTCTGGGTTTTGGGGAGAACATTGAAACGGGTGTGTCGTTCTACCGGTAATAGACCTTCAGTGAGAATTATTTTAGTAAAATTTGAATTATTTTTTAGATATATCACATTTTTTTAAAGAGATTTTTAAACTACAAGTAGTATTTTAAAGGTCAAGTAAAATATTTATGAGTATTTTTTAGCATCTCACATTTATGAGTATGCTTAATTTTTTTAATAAAATATTTTTAAATTAAGAGCTCAAACATATAAATATGAAAAATGATAAATATTTTTATATCAACTTATTATTTGTATAAATTACTTTGATGTAAGATCGCAAATATAGTAAATTTGCTCACTTAATTTCAAATTTAAACATAAACTAAATCCAATTTTACTTTCAAATTATAATATTTAATTCAAACGTAATAAAATATTATCGATCATGTCTAGCATATATTAGAATACTCAACTTTTAAAAAATGCAGGACACATAAAGGAGGGTTCCGGGTTCAAGTTCCAATAAAAACGGTTTATTATATTTATAACTAAAATACTTATCTGTCAAAAAAACTTAACAAAATATATTTAAAAATAAAAAATAAAATCCCAATCCAATTCAATTGATTATATGATCATGTCGCATGATTTAAATTTCACTTGCAAAAATATTATTTATGTTTCTTAATTCTTATGCTTATCTTCAATTTGAGATGGTGAGTCTACATAATATTTCAAAATAATAGCAAAATTAAGATATTAAAAAAAATGTATGGTTTATTTGATATAACCATGGGTTGATATTTTTCTTGAAAATCCAAATAAATAAATATTAATATATGAGATGGTTGTTCTTACTTGCTTAATTTGCATCTCTTTATTAAAAAGACATAGACAAAACTTATTTCCAATATTAAAGACGACCATATTAATGTGTAAAAGTATCATAATGTAAAACAGATTATTAAAAATGCTTATAGAAGTAAAATTAAAGATACCTACCTCGACTCTTGCTATAGCTATCAAGCACAGATATCCCAACTTAAATTATGATTGGCCAGAGTACTGTATTTACTTAAATAAAATTTTTATGCTGGTTTCTATGATCTCACTCAAGACACCTCATGTGTGACGTCCCAATCCCGGGGTGTCGTTTGACAACCCAAGAACTCGCATCATGACGTCAGAACTCCAACACCACTTACGAAAATCGGGCGTAGCCCTTTCACGCGAGTAAAATAACTACCAGGCCCCGCATTACTACCCATAAAAATACATCAACTATATACAATAGTTCAAGAGTTAATAAATCACTTTGATCCAACATATATTAAAATGCATCATTTATAATACATACTATACAAAAGTCTCACTACAGCTTCACAACCCTACTTTCTTCTAAACACTACTAATGAGGTCGCCATCCCCAGACACTTCAGACTAAATGCGATCAATCTATTGTAAGTGAGCAAAGCCCAAGAAAGATAATTCTACACGAGTTACTTATCACCAGCCGCATTAATGCCACAAACACCATACATTCAAGCGAATTTCCTTTATAAACCTACTCCTTTCGAATGTCTACGCCCAAACTCATGTCCCGGAGTCTCATCGACTTCACATACGCCAAAATGAATCGTAGTAAAATATATAATAAAACAAAAGTTTTTGTTCTCGAAACTCACTACCGAAATTCGTAAAATATCGACTACCCTCCGGCATCGACTCACGGATAACGCCTAAAAATAGCCGCGGTCCTCATCCGAAATAATCTATTGAACGACTCTCAAAGGCAATTATTTGGAAAATCTTCATTGAAATTTCTTTCACAAACATTTTCGTTTTTTATTTGACTTCACATGACTCACTATAATATTTTAGTACGCTTCAACAAGATATTGAATTTATTTACGCTAATTCCAATAACTTATGCTTAATATATAAACATATATATATATATATATATATATATATATATATATATATATATATTAACATAATTAATTCAAACAAATAATGTTATTAAATTAACATCAATAACACAAAGATTAGCTCACATAGGCTAATTATGAAACACAAACATTTCATTTTGAATCACTTACAACACACATTTTCACACAAATAAAATCACGTCACTATTCACGTGAACAGTGAAACCCTTGGGTTATATCTATTCACGCCCGCACAAATAGAAAATTTATCCACTTGGTTCAAAGCTGGTGACCGACCACTGCCAAAACAAGTTCTCATAAAATTTATAACAATTTATACGACTCTTACCCAACAATAACACAAAAGAGAAAAGATCCCCACCTTCGAGTTTGCCGAACTCCACCAAATCGCGGTCCACGCGTACTCTCGCCAAGGCAGACTGACTGTTTCGTCTGTCGGTAACCGATCATCCGAATCTACCGAAAATCTATAGAGGAGGCATACTTTATCTCTTTATAAATCACAAACCCTAGCCATTGCATCTCGTTCCAGCCACTTCCCATTTTGCTATTTTTGTTTTGAGAAGACAATTATTCAAGTTTTGTCCTATTCTCATTAACATTTCAAATAATTATCATAATGTCTATTTTCTTGATTTTTGATACTTGGCATAATCTCAATCATCAATCTCATTCTCTCTCCGGGCTTACAGAATACGCACACACAGAGATACGTAAGAGGATGATTTTTACTACATCACATGTCTCTCAAACTCCGCTTTACGTGATCTAAGACCCGGCCAGATCAAAAAACGTGGAATTTCCGACCGCTCGACCACGAAATCTGACGCCAGAAATTTAGATTTCACTAAATAATTCAAACGACGGGGAGCTAATTTCGCTATCCGATATTTAGAAAATTCTGCATTTTTAATAAACGATAATTGACAATTTTTCTAAAAATTTGAATTTTCTTAGGTCTTACATCATGGATTGAAAAAAAAAAAGAAAAAGATACCAACACTAAAAAAATTCGAGTTAACCAAAACTTAAAATAGCAAAAGATGTTAATGAAATTTGGGTTTATCATAACATTCAAATTCAAGACCTTATGTTAAAACTTTAGGAACTTTTTTTTGTCGAACTATAAGGTATCATGAGTGGGTTCATGCACATATGAAATACGACATGATACCACATTCAAATTAATAATCACACGAGTCAGGAGGGATCACAAGAGTGATAGAGCTATATCATATAGCACAAATGCATTCCCAAAGTTTGAACTCGAAACCGCTAGTTAAGTTAGGAGAAACATAATATCTCACATACATGTTCGGTGGTACTATCTTACATTAAAACTTTAGTGACTTTATCCTTAAAGTCATACCATATTCGATTAACTTTTAAGTACGAATTTGGGAGAGCCATCACAAAAGACATAAAACTATATCAAGTAATATAACCGTATTTCGTAGCCCGAATCTCAAACCGCTGATTAACTTAGCTGAGACACCAATCATATCATGTACATATTGGATGGTACCTTACATTAAAACTTTAGTGACTTCATAATTAGATTTTATTATACTTATATAAATCATAAAATTATATGTTATACTAAATATCCAAAAATACACTGCGTGCCAACAAAATTATGTTGCCCTGTCCAATCACCAGCTCTCCCGCCCAACAGAAGCACAGTAATTGCACAATCAAAGTCAAAAAAGAATGCGTAATCAGATTTGGAAAATGGTCATCGTTTTCAACGGCTGAGATTCACCCCCCCATGGTATTTATATATCACCAGATCTTTCCCAAACTTGGAAACCCATAGCTAAGAACATCTATCTAGAGAAACAACGGCCGTTTAACCGATCCGCCGGCAAGTCGCTGATCCGTCGCCGGTTCGAGGGATGGAGGGCGTTGGGGCCCGGCTCGGCCGGTCTTCTACTCGCTACGGACCGGCCACCGTCTTCACGGGTCCAGTGAGGAAGTGGAAGAAGAAATGGGTCCACGTTTCGCCATCTAATGCCTCGAACAATCACTCTCAGACTAACGGTAATAATAACGGTAATAACGGCTCTCATCTCCTTCGCGGATCTCTAATTTCACAAAGCACCAACACGGCACTGACGCCGACAAGAGCTCCTCCAAGGACAGCGCCGCCGCGACCCCGGCTCCGGAGGAGCCGCCTCGGAGAAAATTCAAATACATTCCGGTACTGTTGTCTCGGTTCCTGTCTGTTTCTGGAGTTGAATTTCTTTTATGCGGGGTTTTTGTGGTTTTAGGGTTTGGGGGTCTGTGGCTTGACTTTGATTGTACTATGTCGGTTTTTATTTTTCATTTTTTGAATTCTTTCCTGTTTGATGTGTGATTTGGATTTTCGGTTTTCGATTTTATTTGGTATTTGATATGGGTTTTCATGTGTTTGGATGAACAGTGGACCAGGGTTTTGTTTATTTTGGGTTTTAAAACTAGGAGGACAATTGGAGCTGGGGTTGGAGCTTTTTTGTATGGGTTGAATTTTGGTGATTGTTTGAAAAAATTCAAAATGACGTGTGGAGATTCAGGAAGGCGGAAAATAATGCTGATACTGGAATCTTTGGTCTGCTTGTTAAAAAATTCATAGCTTCCTGACTAACAATGACATATTATACATTGACAAAATATTATGTTGGATTGCATATTATTTCATAAGATTCTTATGCGGGCTATTAGGATATGGCTGCTTTGGATTTCTCCCAAAAAGCATGTTTACTTTATAATTGATCATACTTAGTCCTTTTCAGAAAAAAAGGTCTAGTTGGCATGCCTTGAGCCCGTGCAGTGCACTTCTTTGATTTCCTTCAAAGATTGAAGAGTTACAATGTTCTAGTTAACTTAGATTTCTAAATTCAGGTTCAAAATCTTATCCAATGCGTAGTTAGCGCTCTCTTAGTTATTGGGATGTGAACAGTTTGTAACTCATTATTGATGTATTAACGCTAAGGAAGCTTAATTGTATGTTCAATAAGAATTTAGTAATCTCAACCTTAAACAAAGAAAATCCTGATGAATTGGTTTAGCTACATGAGTTTTTTTTTTTTTTTTTGCATCTGGAGTTTTCTTAATTTTGAGCTCAAAATCTTTATAGCTATGATTTGGGTGTAGTATTGTCCTATTTACCATTGAGGTTCAGATCGAAGAGTGACAGTGGTGTAGTTGCAATGAAACATGGGAAAGTTGTAATGAGTAGAAAATGCATCAAGCTCCTCTTGCATGTGGATGTGGTTTACAGTTTAATTTCTAATATGGGCTATTATTTCAAGAGGAATTGGATTAGAAAAGGAATGGTTGATCGGGAAAGATTATAATTTGAGATGATTCTTGGTATGAATGTTTGCCTCTCAAGGAATTGTTCCAGATCTATAAGATATAGTGAGGGATTAAATGCAAAGATAGGGTAGTATGCCCTTGAGCTTGGCTCAAGTGTAAAGGGATGGGGGATGAGGTTATGGAAAGTTACAAGTTCGAGTCTCAATGTGGACAAAAAAAAAGTTGCCTATCAAAGTAAAAAAATGATATGGTAGTATGTATGGAGGAGTTGAAAGTTTAGTTGCATGAAACTCTTATTTTTATTTAAATTCTGGCGCTGATGCAGGTCCATTTCATGGGCTTGTCACATGGTTACATAATCCTTGATTGCAACATGATTGGAAGAACATAGTAGGAGGTCAGGTTTCAAGAGTCAGAGGTTGCATTAGCATTCCTATTTTTTCTAATTATTCCTATTATTTTTGTGGTTGTCAGTTATCGATAAAATTTTAACTAAAGCTTCTTGATCTCCTGCCACTTCATACCCCTTGGTTTCCATGTCCTATTCAAAATCCAATTAAAGTTGGTTAGTCATTTCACACATGCGAGGAAGACTTTATTTGGTTTATAGCATAGTGTGTAAGGCATTGGGGTGGGGTTACCCAATGGTCACTGGTTCAAGTCCCCTCAAGGTTACTGGAGGTTTTATCTGGCTGTGAACTTTAGGACCTTGTGAGATTAGTCGAGGTGCACGCAAGTTGACCCAAACACCCACGGTTATAAAAAATAGCATAGTGTGTAATGCCCTGGGTACAAAGTTCCTATATTTTTGTCTCCTATCCAGTAGAACATGGATGTATAAGGCTGGTCTTATACCATTTTTTTTTTTAAATTTATTTGGGTTGGTGAAACCCTACATATTTATGTCATTCCCAGTATTGCTATAATAGTCATTTGGGAAAGTGAAAGTATTGTAAACAGAATATTTTGGGACTGCACTTAGTTCCAGAGTCTTACCATACCATGCAGTACTGCAGAGTCTTACCATAACATGCAGTAAGGAAATTCAGATTTTCGCCATCTACGCCATTGTGAAACAGTTGACCAGTAATGCATCTAATATTTGGAGTAAAAGGATTAAGTGAATAGTGCCAAGATGCCAAATAGATTGGCATTAGTAAACTATATCTTATGTCAAAGCTGAAAAACGCTGATATTCTCTTCTTGTAAGATTTCCAGTGTGGAATGAGATTGTTAAAAGAAGAAAATCATCAGAATGATTTCTGGTGTTTCCTTGAATGAATATTGTGAAGATTTCCCCACCCTGTAATGCATATGGATTAAGAGATTTTTTAATTACACTGAGTTTGCATATGCTATGATGAATGGGTTATGAAAGCATTATTTTTTCATTGGCATTCCCAAACAAGGGTTTTGTTGGTACTCTTTTCTCATTCATGTGCAGGATGGGATTCTTTATCACAATTGGAGTAATTTGCAGGTGGTACTGTACTGAACTGTAACTTTGTATTCCGAATTATCCATTTCATTAGGAATTGATGATCTTTTACAGATACCTTCTAAGGGGTGGCTAGTCCAAGATGCTGAACCAACTAAGTTTGGTTTGCAACACCACATAAGTGAGACCACAGAAAAAATCTTGGTATCCTGTATTATTATTATTATTTTTTGTCTGAAATTAGACCATTTATCTTCTTGAAGGGAACTGGACGTCCTCTATAACACAGGCCTTCTATTCTCCTTTCAGAGAACTTGGGATTGGCTACACCAAACTTTGCGTCAGTCAACTCTTCATAAGTTTGCCGAGTAACTGTTCTTAATGAAATGAATAATTAGTTGCTGAATATCTTTTTTCTGGTTATCATATGGGCTTTTTTTATTCTGGAAGTATATACAAATTATGTCCAACCTTGGACATAATCTCCTTTTTATCAGTCAACTCTTCACTAGTTTACCAGTTAAGTCCTTAAAAAATTAATAATTAGTGGCTGACTCTTCTTTTTCCTGGTTATCATATGGGCTCTTTTTAATTCTGAAAGTGTATGCTAATTATGTCCAAGTTTTCACCCAGCTTTTTGAACACTTGTGGGAGAAATGTTTTCTTTTAATGCTGCTGTCTAAATTTTCCTTGTAAAGCAATGAGTATATGAACTGCCAATAACTTATTATACGGGCTATTGGTCGATTGGTTCTACAAGAGAAACGCTGGCCTTCCCCTTTCCACAATACTTTCCTCCATGAGGACTGTTGGCCATTTACATGATGTTGTTGAGAAAGTATGTTTTTGTTCCAGATGTTTGCAGGTTATTGACAGTGCTTGGGTTTGAATCGTTTGATGTGAAACCAGTAGAAAGTTTCACTCAATTTAATTGTTTGGAAAGGTTTCTGTAGGTCTATGCAGCGATGATGCTTTCTGCATTTTCAAGCCAAATCAACCTTTGGTCCATAATGGTTTTGACTGCAGGTTTTGCATGTTTAATCTCGCTTAGGGAAAATACATTGTTATTGAGATAAGAAATGATGCTCAAGATTACTAGTATTACCTGTTTTAACACAATAAATTTAGGGCCCTGTTTTAACATAACAAACTTAGGACACCACCAAGAACCCTCATAAAGTTCCCTTATGCATGTTCTTGCTGATGGAAAGGGTTTTTGTGACATCTACTTTTTCTTTTTTTTTTTTTGTCGATGGATTGCATTTCTGAATCAATAAAATGCAGATTGCTGTACTAGACTTGAAAGCAGAAGAGGGAGGATGCAGAAAAGGCTGATGATGAAGCAAAACCAAGCGATTCTGACCAAAGTGCAGCAGAACCAACCTTGAAGACCAATGGTTTTGATGAAAAACCTGACATTAACGACATGCCAATGGAAGAAAATCAGGTGAAATGTCATAATTTAAGATCTTTCGTACTTCTTAACCCGTTCCATTAACGCATTCTATTTCACAAATGAATTTGATCAACTTCTAATGCAGGCAGTGGACCAGAACAAATTAACGCGGCAGGATCTGAACGAAGTTACGTTGATTTGAGTTTGGGTTGAAGGCGCACATGATGGCATCGCGATTCTGATTCAAAAACCAACAAAAACAAAGACGGGTAATTTGAAAGAACAAACCCCAGTATTATTGGAACATGATGTGAATCCTACTCTCACCCCCAATTCCAACTTCAGATAATTTTCGAACTAGAGAAGCAACATAGCCATATCTCCTGGATTCTGAAATGCAAGTTTCTTTCCCCTTTTTGGATTACCCTCCAAGGGATCATCATCATCTCAGGGCAAGCTTATATTCATGTGGTTTAAGCATTTAGTTTTCAGTCTCCATCTGATGCTCTCTGTAGATGAGCTAATTGCATTTTGTATTGAGAGAAATCATTTGTTTTCCTCTCCTGACTGATTGAATTTGTTTATGGATTTTATTGGCTTACTTTACATTTATAGGAACTAAAGTTTTATATGAAATGGTAGTTGATTGAATCATTCAGTTATTTAAAGCAAAGTTATGATGATTTTTCTTTTGATTCTGCAACATGTTTGTTTGGGATCTCATAAGTGTGCCTTTTCTTTGTTTTAATGGAAGCTGAATTCAGCGGCGATGCGGAAGCCTTGCTAAAACTGCTTCGAATCTGCTAAAATACAGCAATCACATTTTGCATGGGAACCTGTTTCTTTTATTGATTTGAAAATAATTGTAAAGATGATATAAATAATGTAAAATATATGATTCAATTTGATTTTATTGAGAATAATTGTGTTTCATGGGATGATAAAGATCTGGTGATATCTTAATAAATTGCAAATGTGATCCCACATTGTTCATTGCGGATAAGACATACACACTATTGCCGCAGCACTTCATGTACTTATCGGTATGATTTAAAAAATTATGCTTGAAATATAATTATTTTTTATGAAGCCATATAATACTATGCATTTTGTATTCTTTTTGTTATTTTTACAATTATTCTCAAATCAATATGGGAAACACAAGTTTTTCATTTTGATGTTATTTAAAAACTGTTTTTGTTCTCTGAATTTATTATTTTTTGTGCTTTTTATATTTTTCAAAAAAAAAAGAAAAGGGAAACTAAACGAGTTTTTCATGTTCTTATTGTTTTTGAGAATATAAAACAAATTTTAAAAAACAAGATATAATTTCAAAACATGGTATGTGGATCT